>PGIR01000122.1:0-129650 GCA_002812735.1 Scedosporium dehoogii
TTTTATTTTTTTTTTTTTTTTTTTTTGGGTTTTCTTTTTTTTCCATTTTTTCGTTTTTTTTTTTTTTTTTTCTCATGACGCACCTAAATTTGAGACTTGTTGGTCAATGGCAGACCGCATCAAGCCGGACACCTACAGATTTCTATTTCCTCCGCTCGCCTACGCCGTACGTGTCGAGGTTTCGAAATATGCTCTGTTAAATCCGTGACGGCCAACTTACTTGCAAACACCATTAGCAATACGACAGCCGGCTGGAGCAAACAAGAGTCATTTTCTATGAAATTACGGAAACGCATCGATCCTGTTCCCGTGCTAGCTAACCTCTTTACACTTCTGCCGCCTGCATTCCCCCGGATGAAGCTTCGGTCGAATGCTCCGTAGCCCCTGCCAGCTCAACCGCCTTCCTAGCGGCTTCACCAAATTCGGCCTCGGTATGGAGACCAAGGTTCGCCTCCTCCAGCTATACGGTGAATGATTAGCTTCTGTAAGGTGCATCGACTGTTCAAGCACTTACCAATCTCAATCCCTTGGCCGAGTTGGTCCCCTGGAGGCGAACGACAACAGGAACACGGAAGGGGCCAAGTTCCTTGGCAGCACCGATGATGGACTCTGCGATCATGTCGCATCTGATGATGCCTCCATAAATATTGACCAAAATGGTCTTCACCCGTGGATCTCGCAGGATTATCTCGAAGGCCTTCTGCATCGTTTCCTTGGTAGCTTGGCCGCCGGCATCGAGGAAGTTGGCGCTCGAGCCACCATGGTGGGCGATCGCATCATTCGTCGCCATGGCTAGACCAGCGCCGTTGACGACATTACCAATGTTCCCGTCCATGCGGACGTAGACGAGACCGTACTGCTCCGCCGAGACTTCTTCCGAGACTTCCTGGGCAGAGTCTCTTAGAGCAAAGAGCTCCTTCTGTCTCCTCTCGGCAGCGTTGTCGAAGGAGAACTTTGCGTCCACACCAGTAAACGACCCGTTGGCGCTGCGCACGAGAGGGTTTATTTCAAGCAGCGTAGCATCCTTCTCGGCGAAGATTTTATAGAGACGTTCAAGGATATCCTTAAGGTTGTTCGTCTCTACTTGGGATGTGCCTAGAGTCGAAGAAACCTTCTCCACGAGCTCAGGTGTAATACCGTCCGATAGCTTGAAGTGGAAGGAGTGAAGCTTCTCTGGCGTCTGCTTCGCCGTCGTCTCAATATCCACGCCGCCATTCTTGGAGAGGATAATCGCTGGCAAGTACGCTTCGCGATCTATGGTCATGGCAAAGTACCACTCGTCATTGTATTTAATAGTTTCGGCGACGTGAAGCTTGTTCACCTTCAGTCCGTCTCCTGAGGTTTGCTTTGTCTTGAGCTTATGACCGAGCATTTGCGCCGCCATTTTCTCGCCTTCTTCGGGGTTATTGACAATGTGGATACCGCCCTTGAGGCCGCTATCAAACGTGCCCTTGCCACGGCCGCCTTTGAGGATCTGGGACTTTACGACGCATGATCCTCCTGAATTGGTATATATTAGCTTCAACAATGTTCGAGTGCTCCTTCGATTAACATACCGAGTTCTTTTACAATATCCCGAACCTGCGCTGGTGTTTCTGCTACCCGCCCTCGAGGAACAGGAATCCCGGCCTATGCGAGGATACATATCAGTCCACATCTAAAACCTTAACGTATCACCTTGTTTCGTTGGCTTACTTTGCGTAGAATTTCCTGAGACTGGTACTCATAGAGGCTCAGCCGCCTGAGTTGCTGTAGCTGTGCAAGCTTTGGGACGCTCAAGTCAGTAATAATGCGGCCGACAGATCGCTAGACATACTACCATTGTGGGAAGCCACAGACATACCCTCGTCCCTATGAAATGTCGCCTTAACAGTGTCGTGGGTAGGTTGTTGGAGGACATCGTGAATGATCGTGTTGGTTTGGAAGGGAAAATGCAGTGCAAGGCTTGGCTTCTTTTTACGCAGCTATGTTCAAATTTCAGTGTCTCGGCCAAGTTTATGGTAAGCTCCAAGCACGGGACAGGGCAGTCAGGAGCCAGTGCGTGGAGCTTCCATACCATGAATTAAGGCGAGTACCCGGGTTGAAGGGTCCGTGATGGGGGCAAGCATTTCGACCGTCGAAGTTGTTGCCGACACGCATGGTCGACTCGGCTATATGATGTGGGTCCGCAGGTCACCCCTGCTCCTGACCCGAGATTGATCAACGGACTCCGAACGAGTAGATCCTCGGTTTCGGGGCATCAAGCGCCACTAAATCCAGAATCGGAAAACCTGGATGAAGCTCTCTCCAGCTAGGCGTTTTGCCCCGGGGGGGAGTAGGCGAAAAGCTACACTGCGTTCTCAAGATGGACAATGGCAAACAAAATTTTTTTGAACAATGAACAAAGAATAGTTCTATTCTGGGTGCTACAATCAAACCGCTCGACCTCCGTCAACCTCGAGATTAATACCGGTGATGAAGCTGGCCTCGTCTGATGCCAAGTACACGCAAGCATTGCCCACATCTTCAGCTTCGCAAAGTCGTCTGAGTGGAACGTTGTCCAGGAATTTTTGCCTGTTCTCCGGCGTGTCGGGGACTCCAGAGAATGCCTCGAATCTTCCCACCGTTAGAACCCGTTTTTCATAATGATCGTGGATGGGTAGTAATACGTACAGTCCAGTGGCTCCCAGCAGTGGACATACAGAGTTGACGCGGATCTTGTGCGGTCCAAATTCAGCCGCAAGACCCTTCGTCACATTCCAAACTGCTCCTTTGGAGGCGTTGTACCAGACCAGGCCTGGACGAGGTCTTGTCGCCCCCACGGAGGCAACGTTGAGCATGACACCGCCCTGGCCTTGTTTCAAGAGTCGAGGCATCAACGCAGCAGTTCCGTAGTAGATTCCCTTCACATTAACTGCAAAACAACGGTCGAATTCGCTCTCCGTAATTTGTAACGTGGGCTGGATATACAGTTAGCAAGGCTGCTACAATTAGGGGTGAATATGAAGACCGACTTTGTTGGGATGCGTAGTTCCGGCATTGTTCACCAAGCAATCTATCCGTCCATATCGCGATTGAGCCGCGCCCATGATCTTCTCCCAGTCTTCTCGTTTCGCGACGTTTGCCTTAATATACGACATGGTGTCGGGCATAAATGACGAGACTCTCTTTGCTCCTTCGTCGTTGAGATCCACGATGAGCACGCGAGCGCCCTCTCGCGCGAAGCGCCTCGCAATGCCTTCGCCATAGCCGTTACCACCACCTAGCAACGAGGTCTGTTAGCCTGGAGTAACATAAGTATCCCCTAAGGATGCGATCGTACCTGTCACGATGGCAACCTTGCCAGCCAGCCGTGAACCTACTTTTGCAGCACTCATGATTGTTCGTGTACGGGCTTAAGGTGCTCTGGATGGTCTCAATGGAGTTCGTGCTGTTGGAGTAGATAATAGCCACAAATACCTAAGTAGATGGGTAGATAGGTCCAAGGTCGGCGAGAAATGATTGCTGCTGTACCTGGGAGCAATTATTCATTCACTCCATACTTCGTCCCAATCCCGTAGCTGCTCCACGCGTCCGGGGTCGTCTCACTACTGCGCGCGGTTATGTGTGGTCCGGGTACGAAGTAGACACGGCAAGTCGCCACGGTCCGGTTCCATGAACCCACCTACCCAAACCACCATGGAGCTCGCTCAAAAGTCACTTAGGTGCGGTGTTCGGCAATCGTCGCAACAAAACCAATCACTCAATCCTATTTCGAGTGAGTTGATTGATTCAGCCAAAATTCTCTATGCTTCACAGAAGGGAATTAGCAATCAAGATGGCCTACACTCTACGCATCGTGTCATTTGCGCCGGTCACCAGAGTAGGGCTCACCCAAGTGTCGAGGCGATCCGTGACCATGGATGCAAGCAAGATGGTGCGCGAGTCAATCTTTCCCTTGAATGAGGTGGATGGCTATTCCTAACCGAGAGATATAAGCAGGTCAGAGCGAAACTTCACGACCCCCTCTTGTTTAGGGAGCAAGGATATCTCGGCGGAAAGTGGACAGACGGTAGAGCTACGACTCACTTTGCTGTAACCAACCCATACAGTGGCGAACAAATTGGCGTTTGCCCCGAGATGTGAGTCCTTTTCTACGAAATGACGGGGCAACGACGGTTAAGATTCCAAAACAGGGGCGAAGAAGATGCGAAAAACGCGGTCCAGATAGCTCAAGATGCCTTCCAGACGTTCCAAGACGTCCCCGCACGAGAGCGAATGCGAATCCTAAAAAATTGGTTTGAGCTCATGAAAGAACACGAGCGAGATCTCGCCACAATCTTGGCCTACGAGAACGGCCGCCCCCTCGAAGCCGCCCGCTCCGAGATCAAATACGCCGCGAGTTTCTTTGAGTGGTTCCAAGGCGAAGCGCTTCGATCGTACGGCGAGACAATTGATTCTAGCACGCCGGGCACCAGAGTTCTAACCATAAAGCAACCCATTGGCGTTGTGGGCGTTTTGACTCCGTGGAACTTTCCCTCAGCCATGATAACGAGGAAGGTCGGGGCTTCAATTGCTGCGGGGTGCACCGTGGTCTTGAAGCCGGCAGCGGAGACGCCGTACTCAGCTCTTGCGCTGGCCGAATTAGGTGAACGCGCTGGACTACCTGCTGGTGTTTTCAATATTGTCACGACAGACAAGAACACTCCAACCGTGGGCAAGACTATATGCGAGCACCCTCTCGTCAGGAAGATTTCCTTCACCGGGTCAACCCCGGTTGGCAAACTTCTGATGCAGCAGTCAAGCTCGACTCTCAAGAAGCTCTCCTTGGAGCTGGGCGGAAATGCACCATTCATCAGTACTTCTACCTGAATTTTTCGGTAATTGATTACAAGCTAACGTGAGTTTAGTCTTCGACGATGCGGACCTGGACAAGGCAATTCACGGGCTCATGGCCGCCAAGTTCCGAGCCTCTGGTCAGACCTGCGTGTGTGCAAACCGGGTCTACCTCCAGGACGCCATCTATGACGAGTTCGTAGGGCGCTTTGCCAAGGTGGTCGACGAGCAAATGATCCCGGGTGACCCCCTGGCCCAAGGAACCACACTTGGTCCTCTCATTACTGCCAAGGCCGCTGATAAGGTTGAGCAGCTCGTTAACGATGCAAAGAACGCTGGTGCCGACGTGGTTACCGGAGGATCGCGATCTACTTCTGATCCTCCTACATTCTACCCTGCCACGGTACTAAAGAATATGAAGCCTTCGATGCAGGCTAGCAAGGACGAGATCTTTGGCCCTGTCGTCCCCTTCTACAGGTTCAAGGACGAGGCAGAGCTTCTGAAGATGGCGAATGACACGGATGTCGGTCTCGCAGCCTACGTCTATTCCGAAAAGCTTAGCAGGATCTGGAAGGTAGCCGAGAAGCTGCAGACTGGTATGGTCGGTGTTAACACGGGCATAATTTCGGATCCCGTAGCGCCTTTTGGCGGCGTCAAGCACTCGGGCTTCGGCCGTGAAGGCGGAAGGATAGGAATTGACGAGTTCCAGGTGTTGAAGGTAAGTTTGCGGCATCCGTATCGTGGACCTAGCACTAACTCCTTAAACTCCTTAACCCTAGACAATTACACTTGGCGGTGTCTCATTGTAATGGTCGGAGGGCCCCAGATGCGGCTCCAGTTACAGTAGGGGATAGCTGAGAAGTCGGCGAAAAATAATAGAACTCGTTGTAAATTGTAACAATGATAGAATCTCCATAAATTCCGTATTCCAAAATGAGAATATTAGCCTTCTAGTTGACTCTGAGATCCTCCGGAATTGGATTGCAATCGGTAGCCCTACCCTTGTAAAGCATAAGCACTGAAGACAGTTCAGTGGAGCTCTCCGTACTCTGTAAATCACCTCTTCACTATCTCCGAAGAGTAAATCGTGACGTATTTCCATCAGCCGAGTTGAAATTGGCCCGGCCCGTTGTTTACAAAAACCACTAGGTCAGGAAGCTCTCTGTAGCAATCTGCTCCACCCGGGACCGTTCCCGGACGGACCGTGAGTTGCTTCTTCAAGCCTGCCTCTCAGCCACTCGTATTTTAATACCCAGTGGGTACATAACCGAGTCGCCGAGCTTCCTTTTTCTATCACCAGAAAACGCGATACTGGGAATCGCAAACTGTATGTTAGGAGTCGTTAAAAAGCACCACTCTAGGCTTTGGGCCCCAGAAGTTCAGTTACAGCCATGGCGTTAACTCAGACTCTGATTCACAGCGCGGCTGCGGTCCGCTTCACCCTACGACACATGGCCCAGCAACGCTTCGCCAGCACGGCCGCCTCCAAGACTCTTAACATTGCGGGTAGGCCAGTCTCGGTGCCTACGGGCATTTTCATCAACAATGAGTTCAGGAAATCTACCTCTGCTGCCACTTTTGGTGTCGAGAATCCCACGACAGGAGAGGAAATCCTTCAGATCGAGGAGGGTCGCGAACAAGACGTCGAGGACGCCGTAAAAGCGGCTCGTCAGGCATTTGAGGGCAGCGAGTGGGCTGACGCCGACCCTGTGTACCGTTCGCAGCTCCTGCGCAAGTTGGCTGATCTCATGGAGAGGGACAAAGAGGACCTTATTGCCCTCGAGATGCTCGATACTGGCAAGACGTACAAGCAGGCGTCTGGTCTGGATTTTCCTGGATCGGTTGGGACTCTGAGGTATTACGCCGGTTGGGCGGACAAGGTGCACGGATTGACGTCTTTCAACATTCCCGGTACTTTTGCCTACACTAGGAGGGAACCCCTCGGTGTTTGCGGGCAAATTATTCCCTGGAAGTAAGTATCCCGGATGAGACGACTGCATATCGTGAGTTGGATTGCTAACGTGATGTTTCACAGCTTCCCTCTCCTCATGTTTACCTGGAAGATCTCTCCCGCTATCGCGACGGGTAACACCGTTGTCATCAAGTCCGCCGAAGCTACTCCTCTTTCTGCCCTCAAGATGTGCGAATTGATCAAGGAAGCTGGCTTCCCCGCTGGTGTCATCAACCACGTCCAGGGGTTCGGCAAGACTGTCGGAAACGCCATCGCCAGCCACATGGATGTCGACAAGGTTGCCTTCACGGGCTCTACCGCGACCGGCAGGGCAATTCTTGAGTCGTCTGCCAAGTCTAACCTCAAGAAGGTTACTCTTGAGCTTGGTGGAAAGAGTCCCGTGAGTAATCTCCCCTATTTTCACAATGCAGTAAATTTCTAACGAACTACTGTAGAACATCGTTTTCCCCGATGCCGATCTTGACAAGGCTGTCGAGTGGTCCGCCTGGGGCATCAACATGAACTTCGGCCAGACTTGCCACGCTGGTACCCGTATCTACGTCCACGAGGATGTTTATGATCAGTTCGTCGAGAAGTATAGCGCTCGTCTCGGAAGGATGAAGGTGGGCGACAACTTCGACCCTGCGGTCGATCAAGGCCCTCAGAACAGCAAGATGCAGTACGAGAAGATCCTCGGTTATATCGAGAGCGGGAGACATGAAGGTGCTACCGTGCAGCTTGGCGGTAAGGCGGCGGATGTTGGACAAAAAGGAGGCTACTATATTGAGCCTACCATTTTTACCAACACTAAGCCCGACATGAAGGTAGGTCTGCACTCTTGACGTTCAAGGATAATAGACGAGGAACTGACTCGCTCCAGATCATGAAAGAGGAAATCTTCGGACCCGTGGTCACCATTACCAAGTTCAAGTCCGAAGAAGAAGTAATCAAACTTGCTAACGATACCACCTATGGCTTGGCCGGTGCCGTGCATACTACCGACTACCAGCGCGCTGTGAGGATGACCAACGCGCTCAAGGCGGGAACGACCTGGGTGAACATGTACAATTTGGTGCATTGGTCAATTCCTTTCGGTGGTTACAAGCAGAGCGGACTTGGCAGGGAGTGCGGCGAGGCTGTTTTGGAGAACTACACGGAGACTAAGGCGGTGTACATGAACATGGGAATGCCTGCTCCCAACTTGTAAAGCCTCGGTAATTTATTTTTCTTAACAACCGGCTCTCTTCTTACGAAGTGAGCTTTTTCAGTGCTAACCAACCCATGACTGAGCTTGCGTAATATCCATGTCAATGATGGCCAGGGGTCATAGGTCGGTTCATCTACGTCCCCGAAGATGCATGTGTCGAGCTGCGCGAGGCATCACACGGCTAAGACCTCGAGCAGGATTCCCGGCCAGATGGCCTGCAGCACGGTTGGGGAAACATACCACCCGGATATTTCTCCAATATTGATTCCCTCCTCGCATGCCAGGATAACCGGAAGAGTCAAAACGAGGCAACTTATTGTGGGGTAATCGATGTAGGCGGGTGTTGACGAAAATGGGGTCATGAGGTTCCCGGCTTGCCACCCGAGGCGGTCCGGGTATCCCAGCCCCGGACCACTCCCACGGTACAACCTCAGAGTGCCTACTACGCCGGAGGGGGGAATTAATACCCGCTATTATAACGGGGAAGTTTGTTCGTGGTGAGTGCAAGACTGCAGAATCATCCCTTTTACTCGCACTCATTCTTGTTTGAATTTGCAAGTAATTTTGATTCGGCGCCCACTCTCCTCAATCATGGCCACCACTATCGCAGTAGCAGGGAAGCCTGGTGCACCGAGTAATACCCCTGTCATCGAAGGGAGGGTGGCCTCGTCTGGCCCGCATGCTTTCCGGGATATTGAGACGACAGCATTGGTTGTTAGTGAAGCAAGGGCTGATTTCACTCTTACGCCTGTTATCCTGGACGAAGTCAGAGGGGATGAGGTTCTTATTGAGATGAAGTACAGTGGGATCTGTATGTTGGCTATTTGAGACTTTCTAGAACCAGGCTAATAAACCTTTAACAGGCCACACGGATATTGTCCTTCAGCAGGGCCTCCTACCAATTGTCGAGTTCCCTGCCATCTTCGGCCACGAGGGTTCAGGTTTCGTCAAGGCTATTGGCGCTGATGTCAAGAACAAGGATCTCCAAGTTGGCGATGCTGTACTCCTCTCCTTCACTACGTGCGGCACTTGCAAGCCCTGTAACGGCGGTCACCCGGCGTATTGCCACAACCACGCCCAGGTCAACCAGAGCGCCGTCCGAGTGAGCGACGGCAGCACTCCCGCTCGGTTACAAAACGGGAAGACCGTAAGGAGCCAGTACTTTGGACAGTCTTCCTTCTCCAAGGTATCCGTCGTGAACGAGAAGTGCGTGGTGAAATGCCCGTTTCCTCAGCACATGGACATTTACGCACCGCTGGGATGCGGTTTCCAGACCGGAGCCGGAACCGTGCTGAACGTCCTGAAGCCCACACCCGAGGACTCCGTCGTCATATTTGGTCTTGGCAGCGTGGGTGTTGCGGCTCTCATGGGTGCCAAGTATCTTAAGGCAGGCAAGATTATCGCAGTCGATATAGTCAAGGAGAAGCTTGACTTGGCCAAGGAGCTTGGGGCGACTCATGCGGTCAACTCCAGGGAAACTCCCAACGTTGCCCAAACTATCAAAGAAATTACTGGAAGGGGTGCAAACTTTGCCGTTGATTGTACCGGCGTAGTGAAGGCTATTGAAGACATGGTGGAGGCTCTAGGACCTGAGGGCACCGCAGCCATTGTTGGTGTTCCTCCCGCCGGGGTCAAGGTCGGCATCGACCCTCTCACGTTCCTGCTTGACAACAAGAAATTCATTGGTGTCATTGAGGGCGACTCAAATCCTCCTGACTTTATCCCCAAGCTGATACAAATGCACCAGGAGGGACATTTCCCCATTGACAAGTTGTGCAGGACGTATCCGGTCGCGAATCTCAAGGATGCTATTCGGGATATGCATGCAGCCAAGGTCGTGAAGCCGATTATTGATTGGAGCTAAGGTATACGAAGACTATGGGAAACCATCTGTAGTTAGCGAGAATTTAACAATGCGTTGAATGAACTGATGACAATATAGGCGGCTATCTTCTATTGCTTTACTCTGGCTCTTGGTTCTGCCATTTAATCCTAAGGGCGTTTAAATCAAATCCGCACACCTCTGCCTTCAACATAATATCCTTAGCCTTCCTTGCCACAGGAATATCAATCATCTTCCCATCGAGCGTCCAAGAACCCTGGCCTGCCTCTGCGGCCTTAGCATCTGCTATCACCACCCTCACTGCCCAGTTGACTTCCTCCTCACTCGGGCCAAAGGCTTTATGTACGATATCAATCTGACTGGGATGGATAATCTGTTTTCCGTTGAACCCGAGTCTTTTTCCGCTTTCGGATTCTTCTTGTAGCCTGTTCTGTCCCTCTTTGCCCTTGAAAGCAGTACACACGAGGTCAATCGCGGAGGGTAGTTTATGTGCCCTCGCTGCCGTCACTATGGCGCTTCGGGCAAATAATAGCTCTGTGAGGCCAGGGGTCCTCGTAACTGACAGATCCAGGCAAAAGTCCTCGGCGGCAAAGGCCAGCCCTGTCACTAGTGGACTAGCTTTGCATATTTCAGACAGGTTGATGAGTCCCTTTGCCGTTTCGATTAGTGGGAGCAGGCGCGGTGGGGGTCGGTGAACGGCTTCGTCTTCCTTTATCGTCTTTGACTTGCTACGGGACTGGACATGTCGGATGACGTCGTCGACGAGCTGCAGGTCAGACGCAGATTGTACCTTTGGAACCACGATCGTATCAACGTGCGGGGATTTCAACTGTTGATTCATCAATCAGTCTCTCTTGTCGAATGCATATCTTTCAGAGCTTGCTCACCACTTCCATCAAATCATCCAGCACATATTTACTGTCGACAGAATTGATTCGAACCGCCACTTCACCGATGCCCTTTGGCCGCGTCGTATTGAGAAAGTCACGGAGTCCATGTCGCGCGCTCTGTTTCAGATCGGGCGTAACGGAGTCTTCAAGATCGTAGGTGGCGCAGTCGACGGTGAGTCCCATAGACTTATCGAGCATTTTCCTTGATGAGGCCGGAACTATGTAGTCGCCGAGTCAGCAAAGATTTCGACTTATACAATTGTAATTGTGGGGATAGTTTACCGTAGAGCATTGCTCGCCGAAGAACTTGATTCACTGCCATATTTCATCCCTTTGCCAGGTGAGCCTTCGACTACAGATACTGAGGATGAATGCTACTGAGGAGGTTATCATGTATATTGGGAATGAAGCTGCAAGGTAGACGCGACCTACCTGCCTCGAGGTACGGGCATTCTACGGCTTCATCCGAATCCACTTGCCTACTACATTTTAGAACTACCAAGAAATAGAAATATCTAGCTAAGAGATGGCTCATTTCCCCCGGGTACTCTCCCACGCGTCGTTACTCGGACCGGGGGGATTGTAGCGCATAGCCGAGAGTGGACCGTCCCGTAAAAAAAAGAAGTCGGCTATATGACCCGGCACCCTTTGAGCCAACCAACCCACTCGTGTGCTCAGAGCTAGCTCAGCTCGTTCGGAGGTTTAAGTGATCCGACTCAAATCTCGGTGCTACCTCCAAGCTCCAAACTTAAACCCTGCGGTTACAGACTATTGGCGGGGGAACAGCAATTGACTAATTTGACTCCCATTTGCGGTCCCTACGCAAAATGAGTGCCTCTATACGATCCCTTCTGGCTTCAGTTCGACGCCCCCAGCTCCCGGGACGAGGCTGCCGCTCCATGGCGTTGCCATCTTTTCGCGCCTTCTCGTCGCAGGAGCTCGCGGCGGAGATGAAGGCCCGTCAAATCCCCATCACCTACGACTACATGAGTCCGCGATCATCATACCTCCTCAACATGACTCTGGCCGGCTACCTCCCCAAATCCCCTACACAAGACACCGCATACACAGAACCGCGTCTACCCTCTACATCAGAGAAGTTTGCCCTTCAACCCACCCACCATCTCATTTATTTCCCGCCGATGATGCGGGATGGACAGACAGCGCCGGACGGGACCGATCCTCGGCAAGCGCCCGGCCAGCCGTTCTCGCGACGCATGTGGGCGGGAGGTGAGGTTCATTTTAACAATTCTCCTGCGAAACGGCTTAATTTGGATAACTCTCGCGCGGCGTGCATTGAGAGCATCGTGGATGTGAATGTCAAGAAGGAAGAGACCGAAAATCCCATGGTCTTTGTCTCGATTGAGAGGCGCATGGGCTCCGTTAGGGAAGGCGAGTCTGATGCCGCCGTTCGAGAACGGTTCTCCGATGACTCAGAGGTGGCTGTCAAAGAACTTAGAAATGTTGTGTTCATGAAGCCCACGAAGCCTGGTGCGCCCGTCCCCAAGCCGAAGACGCATGTCCCCGAACACCAAGGAAAGGAGGACTTTAGCCATACGCTTGTGTCCAACCCGAAGCTGCTATTTAGGTTCAGTGCGCTGACCTACAACACACATGCTATGCACCTCGACCCCGAGTTTTGCAAGAAGTTTGAAGGGTTGAAGGGTCTTGTCTTCCACGGCCCGCTTACTCTAACTCTCCTTGCGACTTTGCTCAAGAACCACTTGATCCAGGATTCTTCTACGTCTGGGTACACGGCAATCAAGAGCATAAAGTACAGGAACACCTCACCTTTGTTTGACGGAGAGCCCGTCAAGCTGTCTGGACGTCAAACGGGAGACGATACGTGGTCGCTCTGGGCTGAGACTCCGGAGGGCAACCTCGCAGCCGCCGGCGAGGCAGTAACGGAGCAGGCTGAGGGGGTCCCCCGGGAACTGTTTGAAGATGTCAAGTCATTGGGTATATAGCTAGGCGATACATGTAGCGTTGGTCTCATGCAATATTGTTTTGATTAGTTGTGTGGACTCTCCCCATCCCTCATGCGTTCGTGTGGCCACGGCGCATCAATCCCCTGTTGGTACGCCAACGCACATGTAGTTGTCCGCGTCAAGACTTAGGAACCTCGCGGGTGACCTAGCCCGTATGAGGCCCTCCATTGCGAAGCCGTATCTCATCAACAAGTCTTCTCGTCCTGAAGTTTGAATGATGGCGAGACCAAATGGGACGTCACTGCTCTATTCTATCAGTATCCGCGCTAGACTTGGTGGAGTTCTTGACCTGCTTACCATCCCCGTTCTCCGCCACTGGAATTGTTATCACAGGATAGCCTGCGTCGAAGGTCAGTATGCATTCGAGGCAGCCAAGGGCGAGCAGGTGCACCCGCCTTGGCGGCTAGTTGGTTTGCGACGCCGCTATCTGCTTGTATGGGCACAAGGATACCGTATAGTGGCTCTCCCTTTGACCCCAACACCTGTATCAATGCCCTCTTCTCTACCCTTCTGTCGAATGTACTTGAGGGCTAACTGGTAAATTTCATCCTCTAAGCCGAGAGTCTCAGCGACATGAACGAACGTGTCTTGGCCAGTCGGCTAAGCGCCGTGTAGTCCAAGTAAACCGCCTTCTTCCTCTGCATGCTTCTTGTTGAACTCGATAATGTCCTCCACGCTCTTCAGGTTCATGGGGTTCTCCGCTAGTGAGGCGAGGTACGCCTTGAGGTCATTGTAAAAGTCAACCTTGGTGACTGTAAGTTCGGGTTTATTCGCCTTGCCAGGGTAGTCCCTTAACGCCAGTTAGCTTCGTCATGCCTACCTTGTCTCGGTGCTCGTGGAGACATACCAATGACAGACAGTCGCTTGGAGAGAGAAAGACTGGATTGAAATTGTAGTTGAGCTCCTAAACGTACATTGCCGCCAGAAATCGCACCCCTTATTGACCGCACCGTCATCCGTAGTGCCAACTCCATCTCTCCTAAATACAATCAGGGTTGCATCTTGACCGTATCGGGGAAAACATGGCAAGTCGCTCGCCACCTTTCCGTTTCGATATCCCGTCATTGAGGCCTCGTCTATCATATGATAATGCCCTGTGCTCGGGATCGTGTTCAGTCAAGCTCGAGTAAAGAAAATACGGGCCAGCATGAACTTGTTCACTTTCATGTCGACTTGTTGGACCACCGTTTCACCGTCCTAAACATCCCAAAATACCACTGTCAAACAGGCCCACTTACGATCCCGGATTGAGCTTCGATGTTCACATCGCCGATACCGCACCGTTTAGCAGTGGGTTCGTAAAAGGATCAAATACGCGGAAATTTGTTTTTCTTTTGTTGGGGGGTTTTGGGGGGGAAGGGGGGAAGGGGGAGGGGGTTTCAATTACACGGAGTTTTTGTCAAATACGCGTATTTCTGGGAGGAACACTGAGGTATCACAGTTCAATATTATCTCCGAGCCAAATTTGGCTAGTCAAGTGAACTAAATGCATGGTTCCTTGCCTCGTGTTACCTCAACGCGTGGTGCCTACAGCGAGACCGATGCTGAAGCACAAAACCCCCCCCCCCCCCCCCCCCCATCTTGATTACGCGTAATGACTACTATTATTGTAACTTGAATCTTATAAGAATGGATTTGACAGCCCGCCGTCTGTTTCGTCACATTCCTTCGTCTATCGTCGCAAAGAGAAAATGGGCTCAGGTGTCAAATAAGAGAAACTGCCGGCCCCGTCAACCACGATTTCTGCAACATGTTTTCGAAGCTCTCCAACAACGGCTGGTTCGGTAGCCACCGCAAGACGCCTCTCCAAGTCGTATACTTAATGCTGGTCCTCCTCGCAATCGTCCTCACCGGTGTCCGGATCAGCAAGATCCAGGGCCCTACCACTAGATCTGATACTCTGGCGATCGTCATGGTAGGTGGACTCGTCCTGTCCGTGTCGAACCGTCCGCCCACCTGCAAGGTTGCTGACCAGAGGAGGCTTCTCTAACCCTAGGGTATCAAATCCATCATCATATTCACCTACCAGCTTATCACCAGCCACGTCGAGCGGTTTCGCAAATGGGGTAGTCTCAGGGCCTGTAAGATCCTTGACTGCTTGGAGGTGGTGTTCTGGTTCGTGGTCGTCATTATCAGCTTCATGGGTGTGTCGGCAAGATGCCAGGGGCCCGCCTGCGCCCTCGGCGTCATTGTAGCCCTCATTGCGATGATCTTGATGTGAGCTCGCGCACGAATTTGCAAGTCGTGCCTTTTACTTACAATTCTAATTTGATAGGTGCCTCGCCGCCTGGCTTGCTATAATTGCGATTCTCGATCACCGCTATTCCTGCTCGTACGGCACGAAACGAGGCGATTCGTCCATTCCCGTTAACAACTATTAGCAAACCCGGCGACAAGGAACTGATTCAGACTAGAGACTTGTTTTATGCTAGAGGCTTGCTTTATTACAATATACTCCCGTAGGATCTGAATTGCAAGTCTGTGACGATCTCTCAACGTTATAAAACATATCGTCTGTATGTAGGAAAACTGAAGGAATGCTTCTAAGAATTAATTCCTAAGGGGAGCGATAAGCCCAGATTTTGTGCCGCCACCAAGTAAGAGGTAGAATAATACTCCTTCTCCATAGCCTACCTCCGCAGTCCTCATTAAGCCTGCCACAGATGGGATTAACCTCGGTCTGTACTTTGTCCTCAGTGTGACCCCGATAAAGGAGATTCTCAGAATGTCCCAATATCGACCGCGTGAATAATTTCATTGAAAAAGTAGCTTGGAAAAGCCGGTCATGTTCCACTATACCCCCTGGGTTCTAGTTCAGCAGGGTCTCCAAATACTCCCAAGGTGATAAACTCATTAAAAACCTTCGGATGCCCTCACAGGTTGGTTGGTTTAAGCCATCAACCACTGGCTGCAGTTCACCAACCACCTCCTTCCCAGCCTCACTATCTCGGAGATACAAGAATGCCACGCTGAGCGGGAACGTTACCAGGTGGAGACGGAACTGTCCCACCTCGGGCTGGAAGAACAGGGGCATCATCTGGAGGAGCAGACGGCAGGAAACCTCAGGATCTCGCTGGCGATTGCACTGATCCTGTTTTAGGCGTGTCAAAACGCCATTCTGCGCGACAGCATCTCTAGAAAGCAGGAGGTCGCGCACTAGCCCATAGAGGATAATGCATGCCGTCCAGTACAGTGTCACAAGATGAGCCGCCGCAATGCTGGAGGCAGAGACACTGCTAGCTAGTTTCCCCAGACCTACAGAGGGAATCTGGCAGAGCAATTCAGGCACATGTTCCTGATGCCAACCACATAACAGTTGATCGAGGTGCAAATAACCTTCGGAGACCTTGCAAAACATGTTTGTGCTATCTTCTTCGTCGAGAAGTTGGAAAAGAGAAGGTATATCGAGAAGAATGTCGACGAGATAATCTCGAGGATTCTTGGGGTATCGGCGCCATGGAATTATTTTCCAGGCTCCTTGCGATAGAAAGGTTGTCTTTCTTCTTCTGAGAGCCAATGTTGCCTGTTGTAATGAAGCGACATCAAGGTTAGCCTGCAGGGTTTGGTTGCGAAAGGCCGAGAGGGGGGGTTCCCAGGTAGTCATACAAGATGTAGCCTTCCATCGACAAAGAGAGTATGCCTCGGGCCATCGACACAACCTTCCGGGCCGAAGGCGGCGATGAGGGCCTCATCCCCATGGGCGTGAGCTATCCAACTGCGTAGTTGTTGGAACCGATCACCATTGTCCTGCCCATACATGGCCTGGTACAGTGGGTTTTCAAATGATCAGACATACGTATTTCTAACGACCTGACTGGTGAACGGAAGAGGGCTTACCTCGTATAGACTGAAAATCCTGGCGGAGGCAAGTAACCCATCTGAGCTCTGAATTGTCGACATCCTTCGCAACGCCAAAGACGACGCGTTGAGGGCCTCGCCATACAACTTCAGACTTTCTTCCCTTAGTTGACCGTCGTCATGAACCTTTCCGATTGTGGAGAGGGAGATGGCAAGGGTTGCCTTCCGAAGAACATCTTCCGAGGGACAAAGATCGCGGATACTATCTATCCAAGTGCAACCAAGAGAGCGCCGCACCGACTTTTCGGTTATAAGGCCCGCGCTAGGAAGGTACATTTCCCAAAACATATCTAGATACCTGTTGCGATACGCTGACCGGGCCAATGGCCCATGGCGCACCACACTAGATGGGGGAGTGCCAATATTGGGGTCACAATCAGGTTGCAGTTGGATCATTCTTCCGCCACTCCTACTTGCCCCAGGAGTATGTACTTGTATAAACTTGTGTACCTTTGCATAGCCGCCGCAGGGAATACACGCTTTGCGGCACCGTCCACAAGTCGGTCGCTGGAAATCGCACTGCGTAGGCGCACCCCATCAAGTCAGTCAATGTCCCACCAGCATTGGGCCAGCAGAAGGCGCGGTTGGGTATCGGAGTGTATCGACATACCCCTTTCTTTCGTTTTCGGCATGTCAGGCATGCCTGGGAGCGGGGAACACCACCCATGTCAAAGCGCGTGTCAATGAAGTGTAGGAATAAACAGGAAGGAAAGGGAAAGGGAATTCTTTCCCCCCTTTTCGCGATCGTCAATAGTGGCTGATGGAAAGGAGAATGAAAAAAAAAAAGTCAGGACGGGTTGCCGATGCGAAGTTCCCGAGCCTGAGTTTCTACATGAGGTTCCGTAAATGAAGGGATAAGGGACCAAGATCCTCGTCCCTTGATGAACTTGATTGGTATTGATTTCCTTGCTTGTAGCAACTAGGCCGAAACGGGCTGCATACTGCGCGGGTTGCATGCACAGCCATGGCACTGGATACGTAGGGCGTGTCAGAAACTGGATCCTTCTTTTTTAACTGATGCAAGTCGCGGAGATGGCTACTTCTTAGGGTAATGGTCAACGCAACGGCTGACAGGAGCAATTCAAATTGAGGGCTGGGCACCAGTTCACGACCATTATAAAAACCCTCGAAGAACCTTCTATTATTTTTTGTTGAAAATCATGACCAAGGTTAGCTCGATGAAACTGATCAGAGGAGCAGCCCTTTACACCCTCGGGCAGCCTCTTCGTACATTATTTTAATAAGTCACGATGGTTCGCCTCGTGGACATCGCTTCTATCCTCTTTGTCGCCATGGAAACTCAATGTACCTCTGCCTCGTCCCGTTCGCACAAACGCGCAACTAGCCAGGAGACTCAGCAATCCATCATATCCAACTACCTCAAACTCTGGAACGGCGACAGCTCGGTTCTTGACTCTGTTCTTTCTCCCCAGGTATCTCTCCACGCCGACCGGTTTCCCTCGCCAACCGGAGAGGGAAGTGTCCTCATTGAGGTCAACAGCTCCGAAGAGTTTTTGGCTTTTGTTCAAAGATCTCGGACCGGCTGGGAACAGTACAATTTTGAAGTATACAAGTCTGCGGCCCAGGGCAACAACATCGCTATCCGATGGAAACTTGAGGCGGTGATGGGCGCAAATTTCACGCTTGTTCCTAGGTACGTTTCAGAGATTAACAGAGCGGCTCGAGTTATTGGAAGTCCAGAGGTACTTACATTTTATGCATTATATAGTCCCCTTAAACCCGGCGACCCTGTCACTTACAACGGCACGAATTTCCTGGTACTGAACAAGTGCACAGGGTTAGTGGACGAGATACACATGGCGCAAGATATTATCACATTTTTCAATGCCCTTGGTTTGACCGCCGTCACCGTTTAATAGACTCGCGGGATAGTCGCAGCTCGTAGCGAGTCATAGCGTTGACAAGCGGGGGGCGGTAGGTGTCTTTTCAACTGTCCGCATACATGCAATATGTAGGTAGAAGCTTTACCCCTCGAGAATTCACACCTTTTGTTTTCCCTCCTTTAAAAGTTACCGTTCGAACCTTGCGCCCTCTGGCAGTGACTTTCGCTGTGAGGCAGAGACATTATCAGGTCAGGCCAATGTCCTAGTATTTAAGAAGCGCACCTCATCAACTCCCTTGAGAAAGCCAACGCCATCTCGTTTTTCATCATAAATAAAAACCAGAGGCTAGCATATCCGTCAAGCTATAATATATAGTTTTGTATGTTTTATATTTAGTATTATTATAAAAATTAAAATATGAAATAATAGTTATAAAAGGGGGTGGGCGGCAATTTATCGTACTCTAATAGCATTCTTACTAGACACGAAGGCGTACTGCAAAAAGATAGAATAAATAACATTGGAAAGATCTCTAGAGGTGCATAGGTAGAGGTACGGATTCTGGTCATATGAAGGCTTCTCAAATCTTACTCGCTATGCCTGGCTGTATGCTTTCCAGCTTATCCAATATCTCCTTCCACACCTTCTTCTGAATCGCTGCTCCATCCTCGCTCCTCACCCAATGTGAAATCCTGTGTTTCTTCGTATTAGAGCTGGCTTTCTTTTGTATCCAACCTGGTGCTGATTAGCTATAACTTACAATTCAGGCTCGGCAGGCTTGCAGTCGCACAAATACTGCCCATCAGTATCTCGGCTGCCGTCAGCGGCATGGACTAGTGTTCTCGCACCCTCCTCCGCAGTTCGCATCATTGCAGCTTGCATGGTCTTAATATAAAGCGAGAAGAAGCCCTTTGCTTCTCGCATGATGTCCGTTTTTACCGCGCCGGGGTTAATGATCGAGGTGATGATGTTACCCGAGCCTGACGGCTGTGTTATGTTCTTCGAGAGTTCGCGGAAGGCCAATAGTTCGATCAATTTTGAGACATTATACCTTTAAAATTTGAGGAGGTAAGTAACCATGTAATGGAAGAGGGTGGCAATCAGTGAGGCCGCCCAGAGGAAAGAAAAGTACCTGTCTTGCATCCTCGCGCTATCCTCACGCGCCAGCTCCTCCAAGATATTCTCCGCCTTGCGCTCGGGGAAGTCGGTCAGCCAGTGGACGAACGACCCAGTGAAGGTCAGCACGACATCTCGATTAAACCGCTCGGCCGTCTCCCTCAGCTTGGGCAGCAGTAAGACGGCGAGTAGCAAGGTACTGAGGACATTAACGGTGATGGTCCTTTCGTTATCCTCGGCTCGCTCATATTCGAGCGCGTATACGCCGGCATTCTCGATCACGACGTCGAGTCGATCGAGCACCGTCGTCGCCCGCTCGGCGAACGCCCGCACAGACTCGTAGCTGGCCAGGTCGAGCTGCCATACCTCTGCGACACCGGCGCGGCCGGTCGAGTCTGCAATCGATTGCGCCGCCGCGGTGCCACGATCACGGCTGCGTACAGCGAGGATCACCTTCGCGGCTCCGAGGCGGACGAAGTGGCGCGCTGCCTCGAGACCGATGCCGGTGTTGGAGCCCGTGACGATGATGGTCTGTCCGGCGAAACTTTTGGTGGGGACTGGCAGCTTGAGACACAGCTGCGAGCGCAAGAAATGGCCGTATGGGGGAGACATTATGGGTGCATAGGGATGTTGTCCTATGAGTACGAGAGAAGAAAATATTTAGTGTATGTGAATTGGTCCAGGGATTGCTTCAGCCATATTTATATTTCTTGGATCCTCGAAGCACACAAAGTCGGGCTTGACCGAAATCCATAGCTGTAATCCAGCCGATATCAAGATTCGCACGAATCGTTTTAGTTGTAAGCATATTGCAGGTCGAACCCTGCCTCGGGTCTTCATCCCGAAACTGGTGGCATGAGATTCTCGCAGTGCAACTTATAGGCATACCCCTCCCACCTTTTTGTCAGGGGTTCGGCCCCACAATGTAAGCAGTCTGCAGAACACGCTGCTACCTCAGTCGTCCTAGCGCAGGCTACAATCACGGATTGCGTCACGACTCACAAGTCAAGCGCAGATCGGGGGGACCTCCCTGGGGTGATTTCTTGATTTCAACGTCCTTGGTCTGCAAGAATAAGACATCAATTGATGTCCCTTCCATCCGATTTTAATCCACCACTGGCCCTCTATCTATCAACAGCTTCCCAAGTTCCCACCGACCACTCTGATCACACCATACGAAGTACAGTGCAGTTCTTTCGGAGAAGCTTGGACGTTCTCGCAAGGTTTTTATCGATATTTTGTCACTCATGCCGCAGCAATGCCGCAGCTGTCTGAGGTAGGGTCTGGTCTGGTGCATCGTTCTTCCAAGTTGAGAGCCACAAGACGGGAAAGGTGGCGGGTCGCTAACGAGACCGACATGTAGGCACGAGGTCCAGAAGATGATTGGACTGGACTGAAAGACCCAAAGGCCAGGCGCAAATTGCAGAATCGATTAAATGTCCGGGCGCACAGTTAGTCTCACTCTCACTCCAACCTTTTGGGACAAGTCATTTCCGTATTGCTCACTCGATGCCGAATTATCTAGGGAGACGGAAGGCATTGCTGTCCCTCACGGGGCCATCTGGTGGCAGTTACGGCGAAACCCGAGATATATCTGCCCCTGCTATTGAACGCCGTCCCTTCCATCCTGACGGGCGTGATTGCCGTCTGGCTCAAATCTGCTTCCTAAGGGCTAAATCGACTTCATCGGTAGCCCTGTTCGGCATCTTGGACGACGAGGATTGTGGTGGTGATTGCCGGGACTATAATGAAATAGTCAAAAGTACATTTCCATTGTCGCTTGACCATCTCATCCCCCTGATCCAGTACAATCTTATCCGCGGATCTCTGACCAACGCCTCGATTCTCTCTATTCATCTACCCGTAAGCAAATGCAGCGGAGCGTGGACCAGAATGCCGTTGTTTCCTGCGCCACCCACCATCCCTGACTCCTTGGCCCCGACAACCCTACAGCTCAGTACGCCACACGACATGTGGATAGACCTCTTGCCTGACCCAACACTGAGGGATAATGCCCTCAAGGCTCTCGGAACGATTGACGTAATCGCGCTCCAGCATGATCTCACTGGCAGCAAGTGTGGCGCTTCTGAGAGTATGGATTTCAGTGGGATTCTCGTATGGAGCGATCCTTGGTGTGCAGATGGGTGGGAGCTAAGCGAGGGGTTTGTGAAGAAATGGGCAGTCCTTCTGTGTGGATGCTGGGAGATGCTCGCGGCGACGAATCGGTGGAGGGCGAAGCGCGGGGAGGAGCCGCTGGTGCTTGAAATGTGAAGAGATCCCCCTAGCCTTTACGAAGCAGTGAGCACTGAGGTAGTTATTGAGTTATCCAATCCCTCTTGCTACGAGTAATATTGTTGACCCACCCGTCGCTTGTCCTGGAAGAGCCTACCGTTCCATGCTACATGTGGGGTGAAGCCGATCGAGTCGCACCCAATGAACCCAATGAAGTGGTGGCAGATCACTAGCAATTCTGCTGATTTCATCGGGGAACTGCCCGGTTGACTATTTCCATAATTCTGGGCAGTCCGGTTTTTAGCCTGGATTTTCAGGGATCAACAACTCTGACAAAAGTCGGCTCTCGAATCCGTTCAATTCATTGTTGCTCTGGACCACGAAGTACTATTGTGACTCATCAATTGATGGCTTTTTAAGGGTCACGTCATGCCTCATCCAGTCAATCAGAGGCCAGGGAATTCTGATGGTAGAACCTCGGAGTAAAACTGAATAAAGCTTTTTGTCCAATCGCCACGAGAGTTGCCAGTGACCGCCTACCGTAATAGGAAACAACATTGAAGTCGCGCGTGCCCCTCCTTCTGCCCCTCCTCCGAAGATCGCAGTGCGGCAGAATTCTTTTCATTTTCGAGCCCATAGTTGTGGTTTGCCTTTCTCAAGAGACAATTTCATGATACTAGCTTCGACTGTGCTCCAGGACCACATCCGATACGAGGCGCCTCCCCACTCAGTATAAATCTTGCCATATTGCTGCCGCCATGGGGCTTCCCGATCCCACCATCGACCTCGACTGGAGCGGCTACATCGGCGCCATCCACGAGATATTCCACAAGAATGCTTTGAAGAATCCCGACGCGCCGTGCGTCACGGAAACGGCCTCCTCCGCCACACCCGAGAGGAGATTCACCTACAAGCAGATTTATGAGGCGTCCAACATCTTGGCCAACCAGCTCCGCGAAGCTGGCATCACCAATGGCGATGTCGTTATGATCTTTGCCTACCGTTCCGTCGAACTCGTCATCGCCTTCATGGGAACCCTTGCCGCCGGTGCCACTATTACTGTCCTAGACCCCGCGTACCCCCCGGCGAGACAAGAGATCTACCTTGAAGTCTCGCAACCAAAGGCCCTGATCACGATTGGCAGAGCCAGGGACGAGAATGGTACTTTCGCGCCGCGTGTCCAGAAGTACATTGACGAGGAACTATCTCTCAAGATACGAGTACCCGAGCTACGGATGAGCGATGATGGCCACCTTACCGGCGGCGAGATCGACGGGAAGGAAGTCTTTACCGACACTGAACGCAAGGCATCAGCGCCCCCAGATGTTCTGGTGGGGCCGGACTCAACAAGTATCCTGAGCTTTACCAGTGGCACGACATCCAAACCCAAGTACGAGACCCAACACCTCCTTAAAGTTCGGACGACTTTAGCTGACTATTTTCCAGGGGCGTGTTGAGCAGACATTACAGCTTAGCCAAGTACTTCCCGTGGATGGCCAAGACTTTCAACTGGACCTCGGACACAAAGTTCGCTTGTCTAAGGTAAACCACATTGAAGATGATACCCGTCACAAGGTCTGTGCTGAACCAATGATAGTGGCATTTCCCATGATCCTATCCAGCGAGACATCTTCAGTCCGATTTTCATGGGCGGGGAGCTCATTTGCCCTGCTCGCGAGAATATCGCCCACGAAAGGCTAGCTGAGTGGTTCCGCGATCACAAGCCCAACGCGGTCCATTTGACGCCCGCGATGGGCCAAATCTTGTGCGGCGGTGCCAAGGCGGAGTTCCCTTCGTTGAAGTGGGTTCTCTACGTTGGTGATATTCTGACCAAGAAGGATTGCGCTGCGCTCCGCAAGCTGGCGCCCAACGCGGAGATCTGCGCTGCATATGGTACCACTGAGACGAACCGCAGCGTTTCATACTACCACATCAAGAGCCGTGCCGAAGATCCGAATGCCTTAGATAAATTTGGCGATATTGTTCCTGCCGGAAAGGGCATCGAGAACGTCCAGCTCCTCGTAGTCAACCGGGAGGATCCAACCAAGCTTTGCGGCGTCGGTGAGGTCGGTGAGATTATGTTGAGAGCAGGAGGTTTAGCCGAGATAAGTCTCCCCTTTCTTTTTTCTTTTCTTTCTGATAGAGCCATGCTAATATTCGACTTTACGGATATCTAAATGACCTAGAGAAAACCAAGGAAAAGTTCCTCGACAATTGGTTCGTCAGCAACCAGAAGTGGGTTGATGCCGACAACAAAATCGCCGATCCCGCCAATGAGCCCTGGAGAAAGTATTACAAGGGCCCGCGAGACAGAATCTACAGGACCGGCGACTTAGGGTATTTTCTGGACGATTCTGGTAACTGCGCAGTCACCGGTAGAGCTGATGATCAAGTCAAAGTTCGCGGCTTCCGCATCGAACTCAATGAGATCGATAGCAACTTGAGAGGACACCATTTAGTCCGCGAGTGCAAGACGCTGCTTCGAAGAGACCGAAACGAAGAGCCAACGCTGGTCAGCTACATTGTGCCTGAACACCAAGAGTGGCTCAAATGGCTAGCAGAAAACAGCCTGGAGGACACTGAGGACCAAGGCACCGAGATCGGACCCGTCACCGTGTATTCTAAGCGCTACCGGCCAATGCAGACGGAGGTTCGGGATCATCTCAAGTCTCGATTGCCAGTTCACGCTGTCCCGACTTATTTCATCTTCCTGAAGAAGATGCCTTTGAACCCCAACGGCAAGGTTGACAGCCCAAACCTGCCCTTCCCGGATGCAGCCCTGATCTCGGAAGAGGCTTCAGAGGAGGATCTGAAGAGATGGGAAACGCTCAGCAGCACCGAAAAGGAAATGGCGGAGCAGTGGGCAACGCTGATCAATGGTTTGAATGCCAAGACTCTGCATCCCGAGTCTGACTTCTTTGAAAGTGGTGGGCACAGTCTGCTGGCCCAACAGCTTCTTCTTCACATCCGCAAGAACATGGGGGCCAACGTGACCATCAGCTCACTGTACTCGAACTCATCCCTCAGGGCTCTTAGCGCACAGATTGACCGCCTGCGTGAGGGCAAGGAGGACGATTCGGGCGCGACTGAGGAGGGCGAGGCCGCATATGCCCAGTCACTCGACAACCTGCTCGGTAGCCTCGATGCCAAGTATCAGACGGCGGACCCTGCGGCACTCTCGCCGGCAGGCAAGACGACCGTCTTTGTGACTGGCGCCACGGGCTTCCTGGGCTCTTTCATCGTCAAGGACTTGCTCGAGCGTGAGAACGTACATGTGATTGCCCACGTCCGTGGAACGAAGGGCGTCCCGGCCGCCCTCGAGCGGCTCCAGAAGTCACTCCGCGGATACAGTGTATGGCAGGATTCTTGGGCCACTAGGCTCAGTGCCGTCGTTGGTGACCTGACGCAGCCGCGTCTTGGACTCGACGACGACACATGGAATATGCTTGGCGATGCTGCCGACGTAGTTATCCATAACGGCGCCCTCGTCCACTGGGTAAAGCAGTATAAGCATCTCGAGCGCAGCAATGTTCTGTCAACAATCGATGCCCTGCGGCTTTGTAACCAGGGCAAGCCTAAGCTTTTCGCATTCGTTAGCTCGACAAGCGTTCTAGACACGGATCACTATATTAACCTGTCACACGAGCAGACCAGCACTGGGCAAGGCGCTGTCATGGAAGCAGATGACATGATGGGCAGTCGCACCGGTCTCGGCACCGGATACGGCCAGTCCAAATGGGTAAGTTCGCCTTCACTGACCCCTCTTCTGCATTGAGTAACATCCATTCTGATGATGATGGACCACAGGTATCTGAACAGCTCGTCCGCGAGGCTGGCAGACGCGGCCTCCTCGGATCTGTCCTCCGACCCGGCTACGTCCTTGGAGACGCTGCCACCGGTGTCTGCAACAGCGACGACTTTCTTATCCGCATGCTCAAGGGCTGTATCCAGCTGTCTAGCCGTCCGCGAATTATCAACACAATCAACGCCGTCCCTGTAGGTCACGTCTCTACCGTCGTCGTCGCAGCTAGCTTGAACCCCATCCCGGCCGAAACGGCAAACAGCAACAGCGGCAGCGGCGACGTCGGTGTCCACGTCATTCACGTCACTGCCCATCCTCGCCTACGCATGAACGAGTATCTCTCCATCCTGAGCTACTACGGCTACGATGTTCCCGAGGTGGATTACGACGACTGGAAGGCCCAGCTCGAGACCTTTGTCTCGGCAGGCTCCGTCCAGAAAGACGAGGAACAGAGCGCTCTAATGCCTCTTTTCCACATGGCTACGAACAACCTCCCCGCAACTACTCGTGCGCCGGAACTAGATGATCGCAATGCCGTTGCTGTCCTCAAGGCCGATGCAGACAGATGGACGGGTGTTGACGAGAGTGCTGGAGAGGGCATTGGTAGGGAAGCTGTTGGCCGCTTCCTAAGGTACCTCGCTGAAACCAATTTCCTCGCGTGGCCGACTGGACGGGGTAGGGAGCTGCCGGCTATCAAGGCTGGGGTTGTCGAGGCGCAGGCGAAATGGGGCGTTGGGGGGCGTGGTGGTGGAGCGTGAGGAGAGGGAACGGGGACAAAACTCAAAGTCTAGATGTGAAAAACATGTTCTGATAGATCGGAGAGCCTAGATAAAAGTAAAATTACAAGTAGGGTATCTCATTTGTGTCTATAATACTGCTGCTACATCCTTCGAGCTTGCCGCCATCATGGCGACCATCAACCTGAGCACCATGGCTGCCGCTTTGGATCTAGTAAGAAGCCAGACTGAAACCTTCCATCCAGACGATAAAGTGACGACGCTGACCTCTAACCAGAATGAAAGACTTTCATGGATCTCATTCCCATTCAGATATGATCTTTGGGGGGTTGGCCGAACATGGATACCTCCGTTTGAGAATCATGCTTAATACAAAACAGCAAATTGCTGTCGTCGAAGACATTCAAGGTTCTGGATCACTGCTAGCCAAATATTTCCCGAATGGTGAACGGTGCTCATTTGCCGACTCCGTGTTACAAGCCCATGACAGTCTGACCTTCTCAACCTCACATTTTTTCCGTCTTCCTAGAAGGTTCCTAGACTTTGAGGTGGCAGACAAAGAGAATGAAATAGAATCAAAACTACGATCTAGATATCTTAGGCAATTTGTGTCTTGCACTTTTTCCAGCCCGCACACTCTCGTACATCACCTTGTTGCATCTCCCGAAGCATCCTCCCTCCGAAGAAACTTGTGGTCCGGATGACGGCGACTCTTTCGTATGCAGCCGACCCTTCTGGCCGATGGACAACCATTATCATGACCCTATCCACGGGCTTGTCATCCAACTCGCCGTCTTCCATGTATCCAAGCAAGATAAAGCGGAGGTCGAAGAAATGCTTTCCCCCGTCGGCCGGACGAGAATGAACGCCCATGGCCTCTGCTAGCGTGACTATATCATACGGTGAATTTTCGAGAGACCAGGGAAATAAATCGCTTCTATTGAGAAAGGATGGTGTATCGTCGGTGGCGTTGAGCAGAGAGATGCGACGTCGGAATGTGTCCCGCTTCCCGGAGCGGGTTAGATTTTCAACTCGCGCGTCGACCGTAAAGCCCGTTACGTGAAGTAGATCAATAAGAGTCCTCCCTGACGAGACCATTTCTATAATCCGGTCGCTGGTTTGGGCCCATTTTAGGACAGTTCCGTCAGTCATCTGCACGTCGATGTCGACGAGAGGCACCGTGTGCTTGAGTGTCGACTTGTCCTGCCGAAACTTTGTCTGCCCTCCCGAGGGTATGTAGTCGTGGATATCGAAGTTCAACACGTATACCGAGCCCCTGGTCCTGAGACTCCAACTCGCCCATGACCAACTGGGAAATCCGGGCCTTTTCCGCAAACAGGGCCGTGGTGATATGTCGCCGTGCGTGTACACCCACCACGACAAACCCACGACCAAGCTCGCCGTTATGTCGTTCGAGTCAAAGATGGGTACCCCGCAAAGGTTGTGGACCGGACGATCCATTGCCTTGAACTCGCTCAAAATCCCCTCAAAGGCGTTCAGGGCGTCGCTTGGATGGCTGAGCTCCCGCATGGCGTACTCCACGATACGTTTTTCCAGGTCGGCTGCGTGCTTCCCCAGGCCCCGCAGCGGCCAGAGCCTAGAAATGTCCACTACGTCTCGCATGCGGCGATGGTCCTTGGTGTGAAGAGCTTTGAGCGGTGCAGATATAGTTTCCAGGCAGTGCATGGCGTTGCATTGGAAGTAGACCATCCGGTCCGTGAAGACGAGGCGTCTCTTGGACAAGAAGGCTTCCTGATACGTCCAGCCTCTGCTGGCCCACTTTGAGCTGTACACCTGGCGCTCTATATCGAGGTTTGTGCAGACAAGTGTCCTGCTTCCGATGCGTATTGAACTTTGCTTCGCTCTCGGCGTTGATCCAACACCAGGTAACCCATAACCTGGATCCTTTCCTGCTGCGGCGATGATGGTGACCGCAGCTGACCCGTAGATAAGGTTCATTTTCTGAATCTGTGTGTGCTTTTCCTCTGCACTGTCTTGTGGGATGCAGTACCGATCAATCCATAGGTATTTGAATCCCAGCTTGGAGGTCACTTCGATGGCATTCTCTACGAGCCTTGAAAGATTTGGAGGTAGATGTCCATGGACGACCGGGCAGTTATCTTCCTTGTCTCCCCAGACATAGCTGAGTGCTGCAAAGTCTGGAGGCTCTTGTAGATCAGACCAAAGAACGGTCTCTCTAGTGGAGCAGTCAATGACACGGAAATGGGGGATCGAGGCCACATCCCTCCTCTGGCAGAGCTGGCTGTGATGGGTACTGCAGAAATCCAGCCACGACTTGACGAGTCCGAAGTCAACCTGGGCCCCGATTTGACGGCCAGTAATGCGTTCTTGACCATCACCGCACTCCATGATCACCTGGCCGCGTGACAGCGGATGCTCCTTCGAGTCTTTGCTCCTGCGGGGTGGGATAACAGCAAGCATGACCGTGTCGGGAGTGATCCCCTTCGGTATGTGGAAGGCTGCCCGCGCAGAGTAGGCGCAAAGTTCTAGGCATGATCCAGAGCCGTGAGGTGATGCCACCAACTTCCTGAAGAAGTGGCAAAGCTCACAAGTGACCTCGTGACGAATATGGCTTAGTGCTCGCACCCGACAGCCGCGAGATACTACCTTCCCGCAGCTATTCACCTCCATGCGGAAGATCTCGTCAAAGTTTATCGCGCGGCAAGCTGAGCATAGCCGATTTCCGTGCGATGATGCAATTTCGGCGCATCTTCGTCCTCGCGTTGCTGGATAGCTTGGCTGAAGCGACCCAGATTCTCGTCGCTTTCGCTTCCCGTTGAGCTTAGGCATCTCGATGGTGTAAAATGTCGTGAAGAGCGAAAACGCCGTACAATTGGCAACCGACTACTCCGTAGTTGCAGATTTCTTGCTGTATTAATACAGTTTCTCAGGTAAAAGTACACATCAGCAACGTTGGCAGATATTGGCGGCCTCTCGCTTGCAGGCTGTGGGCTGTGCCACAGACAAAAGATCGGCGGTGTGGGTCTGGTGGCACAGCTAATGCAGCGGACGATCCCGTGAACGCATTTGCTTTGCACCTTCAAGTATCCGTAGTGTGAGTGGCTGAGCGGGCTGCGGCCATGTCAGGACCCAGGAGCCACGGACTAGATTCAGGACCTTCCTTCGATAAGAGATAAAGAGCCTTATACTTCGTATATGGGGGAGACGCCAACCGACGAGTTAAGGGCAAGTTCCTACCAACCAGACAGAATCCCCAATCGCGACGCGACGCCGTCCACATCAACTAGTGACAAATACGCCACCATGCCGTTGAAACCCAGTAAGAATGCCTCACAAGAGGACAGAGTACTTCATGATAAAGCCTTCAATTTGAGACCTACCCTGAAATCGCCATGCATCCAGCGGATAGTTTGGGAAGACTGCTGGCACTCCGCGTAACATAACCTACACAGGAAAGAAGTCACACCCACCCTCTGGATGTGGTGGTTGCGGGCTTGGAAACGCAACCAATCATTCAGGTCTTGGAAGTGCTACAATATGCCGCACTGCTGGTGCCTCGTGCGGGGTCAAAGTGCAGAAGTCAACAACTTGACCGCAGATGTCATGGCTGTTCATATAATCATCCCGGTTCCAATACTGCGGCGCCAAGCCAGTGTCTTACGCCCTGGTCACAGCCTGCTTGAACTGTTGGATGCATCAATACCGCCCCGGATGCCTCCACGCCTGGAGCCCCCCCGCCGTGGGCGGGTGCTGGTCGCCCTATAAAATCCAACCCAGGCCTGGTCTCTCGAAGGGCTTCGTAGCTAGCCAAATGCTTGACAATCTTTTCCGTTTAATATCGGTATTTGAAGAGACATGACAGGCACTCCCTTCTTAGACGTCCTTTATGAGCCGTCTAATGACAATGCTCGGGTCGAGTAAGTTCTCGTAAGTCCTCTTGTCTTAAGATAACTCTAGACTCTAACAATCCAGCGTCGTCTTCGTCCATGGCCTAAACCCAGTCAACGATCCCCATTACCCCTATCGTGCCTGGACACACGAAGACGGGACATGCTGGCCAAGAGACTTATTCCCGCGTACCTGCCCAGACGTTCGAGTTTTATTATTCGGATACAACTCTAGCGTAGCTTTCGCGGTGCCCAGGTTGATGGTCCACGACCATGCGAATGAGCTGCTTGACCGACTTTCCCACAATCGCAAGTCTGGAGAGGAACGACATCGACCCATCGTATTCATCGCGCATAGTCTAGGGGGCTTAGTTGTAAAGCAGGTGGGCGACCCCGGACCCCGAGTCTGTATAGCGTGTACTCATCCTAACGCCGGGCTAGGCCCTGATCGAGTTGCATCTTAACCCGGACGTGCGATCCGACTTGACAGACTCCACATTCGGAGTGGTTTTTTTTGCGACACCCCATCGAGGCGGAAACCACGTGTCGCTCGGCCGGGTCATTGTTGATACCATCTTGGCCGTTTCCGGGCAAGCCGCATCGAGGAATGACACTCTGGAGGCGTTGACGCCCATGTCCGCAAAACTAGACGAGATGACGCGTTATTTTCGGCCGGTGCTTGAACGCTACAAGTTTATCAGTTTCATTGAGACGAAGCAGACAAAACTGAGACGAACCGGTATCCTCGGCAAGTATCTTACTGCGGTACGCTGCTATTTTTATCTTGTGTCGTGCTTGTTTGGTGATGGTAGTAACGTCGAACAGTTCGTGGTTGATCGCGAGTCCGCAATCCTCGGCCAGTGTACGACTCGCGAAGCTCAGGTCCCCGTCGAAGCGGACCACTCTCAGATTTGTAAATTTTCGGGCGACGCCGACAGCGCATACCGCGGAGTCTCAGATCGGATTGCGGTAATGATTCGCGAGGCAATCCAATCCCGGCAACGCCCTGTGTCTTCACCGGACGGGCACCCCGGACTATCTACGGAGGCCTTGACATCCGGGTCTCCGGACGTTGGATATCTGCCAAAAGTCAATACTGGCAACGTTTTGGTTCATGAGGGCTTCCAGGATTGGTTGAGAACGTTTCAGGCCCAATTGGCAACACCAGAAACCAGTGTATCAGTATCGGCCATGCCGAGCGCGTCTTCGACAAACACTGAACCTCAATTACCAAGACGTAGTAGCAAGGGAAAGACGCCCGCCCAGCACCACTACGCAGAAGTTACCTTTAAGATGCCCATCCCGGATGATGACACGCCAATGACTGTTCACATAGCGGGGCTTCGGAGGTCGGCATCGGATAGCCCAACTCAAATGGATAGAGTGAAAGTTCAGCTAGGCTCCAGGACTCGAGTAGACGAACTGATCCTGGCATTGATGGCTCAAGGTAAGAGAGAAGCCGAACTTATACGTTTAAGGCTAGTGCTAAGTCTCCTATAGGATATGAGCATATTGAAGGCTTTTATTGCCGAGAGACGGACACCGGGCGAGGGCCGTCAATGGAGATTGAGGAATCGCTGTGCGCTCACGTATCCTCTAGCTCCCAATATGACATTCAAAACGGTCCGCTTACGATCCGCGAAGACGAGACATTTTCGGACTTTTACAAGCAGGTCGTAGCGTGCCGGCCAGTCCACGTGTCACTAGCACCGCTGGGAAGACCGAGGTCGGTAGTTCCAGCCGCTACATCTATATCTATCGAATGTGGAGGCGTCCGAGTCAACATTTCTTTCCAGAGAACCCTCCGTGTCCCCGATGATGACACGGTGCACCAACTGCCGGCAGGTCTAGGATCTTTCCCGCTGTTCAATGCTTCCCAGTTTGCCGACAAGCTGCCCGAAAGCATGAAATCCAAAGGCGGAGTCTTTTTCCCCATGTACCAGAGGGAAGCGATGTGGATGTCGTTCGACATCCAGCACAGCAGCTCGCAGACCGGCAATCTCGCCATTCGGCCGCTCATGGGAGGTGTGAATGCCATATCCGGTACGAACGAACGACAGATGAAAGTCAACGAAGCAAAAGTTCAAGACTACATTGTGGTTCCAGGTCAGAAATGGCTAGATGGTTTCCGCATCGAAGAAGGTAGAACCCGCCAGTTTGTGGCGATGCCCCTTGGACTGGGTTACAGCGCCGAGAAACAGGTCACGGGTGGGGAGATTATTGGCGGCATCCAGTTCGAGATACTCCAGCGGCAGCTACCAGATTTCCAACTCAGCGACAGTGATGGCATTCCTCGAATTTTCTGGGCAGACGGCGACGAACGATCCTGCGAGTTGGCAGACTCGCATCAAGGGAGTTCAACGCCCCGGAGTTTGGGGCTGGGTCCAGGTGATAGCTTCTCCCTCCCAAAGAAACTCGTGGAAGTAGTCAAGCATTATTTCCCATCGTACAGATCCAACTGGAAGGGGTTGCAAGGTTGCATGTACGGCGATATGAAAGACAGGAGGGCCACCCTTATTAAAGACTTTCTGCAGCCAACGCATTCTCCTAGAGACACCCTCTTCTTGACTTCGATCCACGATCCCGTCTCGAAAAATATCTGTTTGAAAACGACGGCCACCGAATTCCAGGGTTCTGAAGAGTCTCCAAAGGCGTTCTCCAAGGTTGAAATGACCATTTCACCATTCATCCCGGCGGCTCAAATCTACCACAAGTTATTCCTCAAGGTCAGCTTGGCCGTAAGGGGGCGGCCAATTGTGGCCGTTCTACTCGACGGCAAGGTCCTCGATAAAAGTGCTTTCAATTCTCGACCTTTCCCTGGGGGCCGTAGGAGACACCCTACAGTCTTTGATCTTGGCATCACGAACTCAACGTTACTTTCCGTTGTGTGCTCCGAAGTACCTCGGCTAGTCCCAAAACCTAGCGAACCTCGATCACCCGTTGCTTCTGTCGCAGGCCTCCTCGACCCTTCAACAGGTCCTGTAGGCATGTCCCCATTCCCCCGTTCGACTCGCGCAGACATACCCAAACCACGGGGTTGGGAGATGGCCGTTGCACCTGGTGGGCTCATCCACCAAGATATTGTCCGGGATCCAGTCCAACCGCCGTATTCTGCCTGGGACCTCGGCTCCAAATCCATGTTCAATATTCAGATATTGAATTCGGTCGCCTTCGAATCTGCCACGGGCCTAGCCGTTCCGTCAACCCCTATCTCAGCTAAGACTTACAAGCAGGAGGGAATCCCGTTTTTCGAGCACTACGAGGAGAAGGCACTAGAGGGACAGTCTGCGTTGCGCAATATCCAGAGTGTGAGAATGATTGACCAAGGCCTCATCGCTCAGAAGGCCATCATGATAGGGCAGTACATCAATCCAGCCACAGCGGCTACCGGGTGCGCTGCGTGCAGTCCACTAAGGAAGGAGGACATCCAGAGTTTGTGCGATCTCATCGTTCAACCGTGTGGGCATGTTGTCTGCTCAGATTGCTGCGAGTACAAGAATTGGTTGTCGAAACACTCGGGTTCGATGGAGAGATGTCCGGTTTGCGATCAAGAAGCTGAGAGCACGATTCTGTATTCTGCGCCGATGGGGATGCCAAGGGCTGAGACGCAGCTGGGCTTCGCGCTGCAGGATGTACCAGTAAGGTCTTTAGTGGATATTGGGCCCGGCTACTTGAATGCGTGATCTCTGCCAGTCCGTATTGCCTCGATGGCGTGGAATGACACGGGCGTCAGCGGATCTCAAGTTGCCGAGTCCTCAGACCTTGATGGGTGGGAGGCGGTCTATATGTAGCTAGTCTCTTTAGAAATCTAAGCCGAGCCATCCCCGCTAGTCTGTATACAATCCTTCCCTCCCGCCTCTATCCCAACTCGACCACACTCAAGATCTCGCCAGCCTTGGGCGTACCATTACTCTGAAATTTTTTGGCTTCACAAACCAGTAATTCTGCGTTTCCCACAGTCCCTTGTCGCATATTTCCATCTCAAAGTCCCGAATGAGTCTCGGCACCAGCTTTGATATCTCCAACATCGAAATATGGCGTCCAATGCAGGTTCGGGATCCGAGACCAAACTGAACGAGAGCTGTCAGAAACCAAGAAATGCCGCATATTCTCCTGTTTTGTCTTTATGGGGCAGGAGAGACCTACCGGCATCCAGTGACGAGTCATTGCGGCTACCCTCTCCTTGTCTTCTTGGAGCCACCTGTCAGGATTAAAGACATCTGCGTCCTCGCCGAATATGGATTTATTGCTGTGCTCGACCCAGCTGTTAATTCCCACGGTAACCTGCACAATCATTCATGCATTAGTGGCAAACTCTTATTCCAGGGGGAAAGGGGGAAGAGGAAAGGGATAAGAAGGGACTTACTCCTTCGGGGAAGAAAACTCCGTTTATAGTTACACCACCCTCTGGGACAATCCTTTCAAGCGGCAAGCCAGTGGCCGGGTGCATCCGCAGAGCCTCCTTGATAACGGCCTGCAGATACGGCATCTCTTGACTTTGGCTAAAGGTGATGTGAGGCGAGGACTTGTCCTGGGGGCATTGCTCGTCGACTTCTTGCTGGAGTTTCTTTAGAACGTCCGGGTTGCGAAGGACGTAGTACAAGATGGCGCTCAAACTAATGGAGGTGGTATCGGACCCGGCAACCATATTCGACGTGCATCCTGCCAGGGCGTGGTAGCTAGTAAAGACTTCGGGATTCTCCGCGTGCTTCTGCATAAATTTGGAGAGGAAGTCGAGGGTACCCCCCTGCATGCCATCCCTGGTCTTCAAGCCCTCTTCTGCGATTTGGGCTTTGGGCTTGGCTTGGTGAGCTGCCATGCAATCCTGAGTAAAGTTTAAGATAAACTGCCTTCCCTTGCCACGGGAGCCGGCAAGCCAGTTGCGAATATTGAAAATGATAGGGTGCAGCCAAGGATATACGCCGACTAGAGTGGCGTAAGCGAGATGGTCCTCGAGATTCCGCATCACATCCCCGACATCCTCTCCAAAGTCTAAAAAGCCCATTCGCTTCGAGTAAGTAATCATTCCGATAACGTCAAAGGCGTAGCATTGAAGCCAGTGTCCCATGTTGACGGCCGCGGCCCCTTCCGAACCATCCTTGGCACTCATCTCCTCGAGCCTCTGGCAGAGCAGGTCCGCGCAGTCATCGACGTAGGATTCGTAGTTGACGAGGGAAGACATGCTGTAGGTGTTCTGGTATTGACGCCTGTTGAGAGCGTGACGCTTTGGATCCCGGTCTCCGAAGATGTTCCAGGCGTCTGGGTGAGGGTTTGACCATGTTTCGTACCACGAGGATTTGGTGAATTTGCTTCCGGTGCCGTAGATGACTTTGGCAGCCATGGGATCGGAGATGCTGTACCTATTCACACCATATCTGACAATGGCGCCTTTTCTCGAACCGATTCCATTAGCACCAGCGTTTACCGTCGTCATCATTGGGAGGGGGTAATGAAAGCGAAACCTACCGTGCTTCTTGTGAAGCTCGAGGCTATCCTTTTCGAAATGGCCGCAGTAGATACGGAAGGTGTACCAAAGCTCAGTAAACCTTGCAAGGAATGGCCCAGGAACAGACGCTAAACTCGAGAAGAACGCCCGCCAGACCGAGGCTACAAACGCACCGGCCACCAGGAGCCCTGGCACTATGACTGACAAGGGAAGATCGTGCATGATGACAGACTCTGGCTTGATTGAAATCCTGTCTCAATTTGGATTCATCAACCGCTCTGTCCGAGAAGGGATCTCTCGTTTAAAATGCCAAAACTCTCGTTCCTTCTCGGGATTTCCAATGTGCCGTCCCGTGTTTTCGCCGGAGGTCTTCTCACGAACAGGCCCCGAGGCAAAGTCACAAAAAGAGTTTGCGGGGAAGCGCTCAGGTGCCCCGCATCTACCGAAATTGACTACAAGGGTACAACCGCACACCCGCTCTTTTCGAGGTCGGGTCCGAGTGGGGCCGCCGGGACAGAATGCGCGGGGAGATAAGGGGAAGGCTCTAGGGGAGTTTGGGGAGTTAACGGATGCTTCGTCTACCACCCACTCCAAAACATTGAGTTTGTGCGTTCTCGGCAAATGTCCAGTAAACCAAGTTTAGATTTAGGAGTGTGGGGAATATAGCGAAGGATTTCCAAAAATGGCCGAAGTGTTAACGCTAGTTGCTCCTTGAGTCCTTGGCGTGCGGAGCTGGTGTCTCGCTGGCACCGTCCCCAGATCTGGAGTAATCTGTCGCAAAATCTGGGGTAATTCTGGGGAAGCAATGTCTACTCCACAGCTCACAGCTAAGAAGATGACCGTACGCCTAGAAGGATAGGAGAGTTAAGGTCCAATATCCAACTACCGAAAGGGATCCTGGGCGAAGGAAGCTGGTACAACCATGCATCCAACCCATTGCGATGGAATGTGAGTCGCTGGAGATTTGACTGGTTAGGTTAGTCCACCCTGATCCTTGCAGGCAATGGGGGGAAAACAATACTCTTGGGATTTGGTGAACGCAATGGAGCTCAGACGCAAAATGGATAAAGTATATAAACTTAGAGGTGAAAACTGCTTTCCTCTGGAATGTGGAATACCGTTATCAAGCATCTAATTCGCAAGCAGGAGCTTTGATTGCTCCCTTGACCAAATTTCAAATCAACTCTGAGACGTCCCTTCTCCAAGTCTAATGATGGAGAAAGAGTCGAACCCGGCCGTTGAGCAATACGAGTCGGTGCTCGCCGTGTCCGCTGCTGGGAGTGCCAAAGAAACAGAATCGTGAGGAAGCCTCAATGCCCACACGCCGTCACTGACGGGACACTCACTCCCACTGTACTAATAAACCATCTCCTTCTATCTAGAGCCGCGTTGCCGTACTTGGACTCTGAGAAAGAGAAAAAACTTCGACGAAAGATTGACTGCTACGTGGTACCACCCGTCGCCTTGTTGTATTTGTTCTGCTTTATCGATCGTGCAAATATCGGTAAGTATCTTGCTCGGATCAGACTCCGCTATATCTACCGCATTTACCATACTAATATGGTTTGTTTGCTTTTTCTCCCTAGGTAATGCGCGACTGGCCAACTTCGAAAAAGACCTCGGTCTCAAGGGACAAGACTACAATATGGTTCTATCGATATTCTACATCTCCTACGCGCTCTGCGAGATGCCGAGTGTCCTTCTTTGCAAATACGTGGGTCCCGGCTGGTTCCTGCCCCTGACAACTTTTTTCTTTGGCATCGTTACCATTGGCACGAGCTTCTGCCAAACGAAAGGACAAATCATCGCATGTCGATTCCTCCTCGGAATCTTCGAGGCCGGCATGCTCCCAGGCGTCGCCTACTACCTCTCGCGTTGGTACCGTCACGCGGAGCTCTCATTCCGACTGGGCATGTACATGATCATGACCCCCACAGCCGGGGCCTTCGGCGGCCTTCTCGCCTCGGCTATTCTCAGTCTCGACCACTTCGGATCCCTCACCGCCTGGCGCATGATTTTCGGAATCGAAGGGATCATCACCACCGGCCTCGGTTTCATCCTCCTCTTCCTGATGACCGATAATCCGTCAACTGCCCGCTGGCTCACTGCCGAGGAAAAAGAACTGGCCCTCGCCAGAGTGGTAAGCGAGCGTGTGGGCCAGGAGGAAGTTGTCGACAAGATGAATCTCGCGAAGCTCAAGAACGGCATCTCCAACCCCATCACTCTGGTCACGGCCTTCATCTTCCTCTGTGGCAACGTCGTCGTCTTGGGTATTTCCTTCTTCTTGCCCACGATTATCCGAGCCATCTACCCCGGGCGAACAACGGTCCAACAGCAGTTACTAACAGTGCCTCCTTATGTCGTCGGCGCGTTCTGCCTGCTCACGATTTCGTGGATGGCAACGAAGTACAATACGCGTCAAATCTTCTTGTTCATGAGCGCCCCCACCGTCATGGCAGGTTATGCCATTTTGCTCGGTAGCCAGAATCCAAACGTGAGATATGCGGGTGTGTTTTTGGCCGCCAGCTGCGCATTCCTTGGCGGCTCGTTGTCGAATGCTCAAGTTAGCGCCAACACGGTTTCCGATACAGCGCGAAGCGTGGCGATTGGAACCAATGGTAAGGAAAATCCGTTCCCTTGCACCTTCCCTGCCCCCCCCCCCCCCCATCCAAGCCACTCGTCCATCGTGCTAACAGAATTCACTAGTCATGATGGGCTATTTTGGCGGCCTTATTGCTACGTGGACCTACCTTCCTTGGGATGGCCCGATATACCCAATTGGAAATGGTCTCAACTTGGCCGTGTCAGGTTGTATTGGTATTGCTTCCATAGCTGGACTCGTCTGGATGAAGGTGGATAACAAGAAGCGTGATCAGATGACGCCGGCTGAAAAGGAGGAGCTTCTGGCTGGCCTAACCCACGAGCAGATTGCGGACCTTGACTGGAGACATCCTGATTTTAGGTGGAATCCTTAAGGATGGAGGAAACAGGGCAAATGGCTGGGTGCGTATTATTCGGTACTAGCAGATTGAAGGCGGTAGTTGTGAAGGAGACTATCTCGCTATTTTAAAACTATCGATTTCTTCGAGCTAGCCAGGAGGTTAGGCTCAGACTAGAAGACCAATAAGCTCGAGAAACGGTGAGTCCCATATATGAATCTCGATGTCACAGGACCACCACAGGGTAAGGTAAGGGTTACTACTTCCTGTCCGAAAGGATTGGGCAGAGGGGCGGCTGTCTTGTGGAGCAGCCTTGGTACTAGAAGTAAACATGCCATGTAGAAGAGGTTCTCCAGCATCAAAGGTGCTCGCTCTGCAACAGTTTAGCCGCCCGGTCCATGGCTCGATTAGGATATAAGTGACAGATATCGGGTCAATTATGATGACGTTGTCGGCAAACACCGTCCATAGTTTGGGATGATACTATAAAATGATGAACGTTGACTGAGTCTCGGCTAGTGGGATAGTGTTTGGATGTGCCTCGGTATGGCCTCACCGCGTTATTGATATGGCCTCTACTGATGCTAAGCAAGGTCGACCGAGAAGGGAAAAGAGAACCTATATTCGGGCCAGGCGCTTTACCCCTGTAGACGCGCGGCTTCTCACTTCTTCTCCTCGGCCTTGGCAGTAATGAGCGTCAACTCCGAGAGCTCCGGGCCAGCCTTCGTGTATGTAAACTTGGACCCAACGATTGGAGAGTCATCCGTCTTCCTCACATAAGTCCCCAGATCGGCATCGCCCACCTCTTCAGCCTTGGTCATGCCATCGCCGAGGTAATCAAACCTATTTCCGAAGAATTTGATTTTGAAGTCCTCATAGCGCACTTCCTTCATCGTCTCGAGGTAATGAAGAGTGCTTCCAGGCCATAGTGCCACGATCTTACCCCCGACCGTGTTGCCCTTGTACCACGAACGGCAATCCTGCTGCCATACGGTGCGCTCCATGTATTCGTCCTTGTATGCGATGAAGTCGTCGACGGCGTCTTGGGTGACCTCGATGGACTTGATGCCCTGCTGTTGGATTCGCGTGATGATGCGGCAGATGTAGTCAGCTTGGGCTGTGGTCGCATTTTGTTAGTTGCACAAACTATTGTTTGAAAACTTGATTCCTTCTCGAATTGCATCATACCTTCGATTCCTACCAGCACCGGTCCGTTTCCGATGGGGCTGTTGGGTCCAAGGAACATGAAGTAGTTTGGATATCCAGGCGCGCTGACCCCAAGATATCCCCGGGGTTCGTTAACCCAATCGTCTGCGAGATTACGGCCGTGAGGTCCGATCAAAGGGAACCGAGGCTTGAAAGTGGTGTCGAATCCGGTCTAGAAACGTTTTGGGTCAGTATATCGGAATTTTGGAAAGATCGAGCATGTGCCATAATACAACTAATGGCCAAAACTCACCGCACAAATGAGAACATCAAGTGGATACTCCTTGCCGTCTTCTGTGACACAGCCGTTTTCGGTGATCTTCTCAATCTCTCCGTAGACAACCTTGGTCTTTTCGTGTTTGAGAGACTCCAAGTATCCAATGCCGGGAGTGAGTCTACGCAGAGTGACCTGTTAATACTCAACCAGCCTGGCCAACAGTGATCCTTAGTGGATGCTTACCGACGACAGCCAACTCCCCATTTGGGAATCAACTTGCCCTCGAGGTACTCGTCCTGCAGCTTCTCTTTCATGGCGGCAATAAACGACTGATGGGCAAACTCCTGAGCCGGCGTGTTGTCGATGAACAGCGGGAACGTCTTGTTCGCGCTATGTTCGAGCCAGTGCCTGAAGGTCTGAAGCTTGTCCGGGTCGTTCTCGAATTCAGCCTTCTCTTCCTCGGTAAACTTGCGGGGTTCAAACCCAGCAATTCCAGTAACGGCGATCCAGGTCGGCTCGCGGATAAAGGTCGTACACTTGGCGACATCGGGGAGAATCGCCGGGAGGATCTGAATGCCCGATGACCTAAAAGGAATTCGTTAATGCACAATGGAATGGGTGATAATGATAACAAAAAAACAACATAGCATGAGAAAATACAAGTACACACCCGTTTCCAATGAGACCGACATGCTTCCCCTTCAGGTCAAGCTTCTCGTCCCACGCAGCGCTATGCACCAAAGGGCCCTTGAATGATTTCAGACCGGGAATTGCGGGCCATCTCCAAGCGTTGAGAATACCACCAGCATTGACGAGGACATCGCATGAATCGTGTATGAGTTCATGAGTAGTTGTGTCTTCTATCTTGACATTCCACTTTCCTGATGCCTCATTCCACCGCGCGCCAACGACCTAGTATTTGTAATTAGCTACTAATCCTCCATGTTTCGAAAGGATGTGTTGTCGAGACCTCACCTGGTGGTTAATCTTGGTCACCTCGCCCAAGTCGTAGCGATATTGGAACCTCTTGAAGTAATCAAAGATCTCAGAGGAGGAAGCGTACGTGCTTGACCACGTAGGATTGGGGTCGAAGGACTGTTTTTTTGACTCCGTAGGTTAATACTAGTGCGAGCAGTAATAGAGTTTCGACGGGGTCTGAGGACGCAACGTACCCAGACATAAGTATGAGAAGGATTATCGCAAGCGCACCCCGGATAGCGATTCTCATACCAAGTTCCACCGACGTCAGAATTCTTCTCATAAATTTGGAAGGTGACGTCGTCGAAGTTCCGTTGAAGCTTGTAAGCCATCAGCAGCCCGCTTGCGCCGGCGCCGATGATGATAACCCGGATTGGGCGATTGGAGTTGATGGGGCCGGACATGTTTCTTTATTCTCGGTTATTCAAGCGAATTGTATAGTCTCTAAAACTAAACAAATGCAAGATGAGTTGCTGACGATGGAAATACCGAAGATAACGCTGCAGGAGGAAGCGGTTGATATATCCCAAACTTAGTTGGGTTTGGAGATAAGACAGCCATGAGGAGATATGGCATAGCTATGAAGATCGCATGCTTGCCTTCCTTGCCGTGACTATGATTTGATGCTATTCACTTTCTGCTCAAAACAGACATTCCACACAACAGGCTAATCGAGAAATCGCTGACTCGTACACTTCCTCATTGCTGGAACTGTCACAGGCCTTTCCGATCAACGCTAAGATGCATCTGAGCGGAGGTACATATTGGTATTTCGGTAAGATGTCTGCTGATGGACGCGAGCAGTCAAATCTGGGTAAGGGAGGAACTAGTTTAAGCCCATCCTAGAGCACTGCATTTTAGAGCCTTGCCAAATCCAGAATGTGGGGAAGTGGACGACGTCGTCCACCCCAGATCTGGTTTTCGAGCTTGTTCCCCGCATAACGTGGCTCTACGGCACGCGTGGTCTAAGAAGCTGATTCTAGGGAACAGTAACATCATTTATTCTACTTGGACTGACATGACTCGCGTTTTTCTTCTGTAAAGCCCGAAATCCTTGGAAGCTGTCTTGCATCTGACACGTCAAAGCTTGGCGCACAACCCCGTCACTTGGAGTTAATCTTCCTTATAGCTAGAAACTGGTCACGACTATAGGGCCATGGAAATTTCCCGCTCGCATCTGGTCCTGCTAGGGGAAGTCCTGGAGAGAATACACGTAATCTTGGGCAGGATATTATGCCTGTAAGAAAAGGCGATGGACTCTACCATCTCATCAGACCGTCCCGACGATGCCCCTTACGTCCTCCCGGACGACACCTTACCTATCCTCCGCCCACCTAGTTTTATCTGCAAATCGACTAGCTAATTATATAACGAACACTATCATCCTTTATTAGGTGCTACCATGGTCGGCGAAAGACTAGTCCCTCATGTCGAAAACCTTCCAGGCACCAACCACTCACTCTAGCTCGACTTCTCCTTTCGCCAGGACTGCACAGACACGCCCACGAGCCGGACTGACTGACCCTTGACGATTCCAATCGATTCAATATCCCCGCCGGACCGGAACTCAATGGTCATCTCATGGGCAGACCAGAGTGAGGGGGGCATTACCATATTCACTGATATTAGCACTCTAGATTCAATAGAAAGTCTTCTTTTGGGCCCAAGGGGTAGGAAAAGCTGTCCAGACCTGGTATGCTAACAGAGAGACGCGGTTTCGACGATTCATAACGATATGGAAGCTAACGATCACAACCACAGGCTACCGACCATCTGGAAAGGGCGGATACAACATCAAGTACATAGCGCTAAACTGGATCGTTAATTGCGTAGTTAGATTTAGCCTTTCTCTCCTCTTCACTTAGTCCCATAACAGTTGTTTTGGGCGGTGCCCGGGACCGATTTCCAAGGACCGTGTATCTATACCTGATACTAACTGCCATGGAACAATACTATTGCGTATAAGTCCAAAATGGGTCGTCCCGACTCCATCATTCGCTAGTAGAAGGGCAGCTTCGAATCTGAAAATGAAACTTTGTCCACGCACTTCTCGTCGTTGATTTTGTAGGATATGATGGGAACTGCTGTCCATCCTAGGCCGCCAACCGAACAAGATGGCTAAGATATCCAATCGCATACCATCCCAGATCTTGGCGTCAGCAACACTACCAGAGACAGTGGGGTTATTTGACCCGGTCGAACGGAGACATGCATCTCGCCTCGGGTTCCGCAGAAGGCGCTGGGTGATGTTGAAGGCTGGGCAACTGTAACGATGCGCACGTCCCTGCACGAATCAACCAGGACCCGGAAAGCTGGGTTTGTGGCCTTCCCCCGAACCATCCGGTTAGGGGTGTCATCGAGAGCTAAACTAGCCGGGGGGGTTCCATTTTCGGCTTAACTTCAATAACTTCCCCGCACTCTAAGGTCCTGTTAAGAACTGGGGTCCAAGGAACTATGTAGGGGTCTCCAACCCCTGAGAATTGATGACCTCTTGCGGGGACGGAGGTGCGTCGTACAATTTATCTGCATCCCCACAAATCCTCTACACGTAATAGTGCACTTCGACTTCCATTCTTCAACCTAACACCCTAAAACTCTAGACCGGCCCTCGACAATCCTGCGCCCCAAGCACCACAGCACTTCATTATGACGGATGCGCAAACCGAGGAAAACCCAAGACCCAAGAAGAGGGTTCGCACCAAGGCACAGCTGGAAAGGAAGCGTGCCAGGGATAGGGAGAGCCAGAGGGTCAGCCGGGAGAAGAATCGCCAGCGGATGACGACGATCGAGAACGAACTCGTAGCATTGAGGAAAAGGTATGATGCGTTGAGGTCGACGACGGAAAGACTGGCTGGCTGTCCCATCGACGAGTCGACATTACCCCTGCCACCTACCCTGCACCCAACGCCGGGCTTAGATGACTTCCCGGCCATGGCCGAATCGGTGACGTCCAGTGGGAGTAGTTTGGGCGTTGAGTACGAATTTTCTACCCCTGCGGCTTCTCGGCTAGTGTCACTGGGGGAGGAGGTTCAGCTTCCCTACCTGGAGGCCGCGGATATATCGAGCCCGGAACTATCGGAAATGGTATTGCCGATGATAGAATCTGGAGATGGTAAAGAGGCTAGAGAAAGCTGCGACGGCGATGGCGACGGCCTCGGTGAGAAGATGGCATACGCAGAAGGAAGTCTACTGGATGACTTCATAAACGACCTATTACCGGTACACAATGATGATTCCCATCATGTGCTGGAAGTGTCATCTCTAATGATGACCCACGCGACATATCCACTCCCCCCTCTGGATATCGACACATTAGCCCTGGACAAGCTGGTCCCCGATCCCACCCTCTTCCTATTCCCCACCGCCTCGAGCGCGACGCAGTTAAATTGCCTCTGCTGCTTCATACACCACGTCCACACGGAATGTTTTGAACACGACGTGTCGCAGCTTCTATTCGAAGCCCACTTATCGCAGGCTAGACAGCCTCGTAACGTACCGAAATATCCTCGATCCCCGTCTTTAGCCAACCTACTATTGATTGACGTGGATTCCAACCCGATTGCCCGCGCAGTGGGTAGGCTCATGCGACGGACGAGTCCGATATCGCTGCCAGACTCTGTAGCGATTTACTTTCTTCTTTACAGGCTACTACGGGTATGTCGAAGTCACCATGTTTCCTCCTCTTTAGCGTCGATCCAATTTCCATTTGATTCGGAAAATCACAAGCTAACGTCCTCGCTCTCACATATCCAGTGGCGCGTCGATCCTATGATAGAAACGTGGCACGATATCCCCGAGTGGTTCCGACCCTCCGAGCTCCAACGGACCCAACCGCATCCTGTCAGCGTAGACTTCATCGCCTGGCCGCTCCTACGTGATTTCCTCGTCTCGTACCACAGCCAGGTCGACAAAGGAGGGCTGGGGCGGGATATTTCCGACGCCTTAACGGTGAACTGGCCAGATGAGAAACAACTAATCGTCAAGGACCCCGAAACGAACATCGCTGTTCTGAATCCCAAGTTTATCGAGCATATCTGGCAGTTTTCCAATTGGCGTATGAGGAGGCTTTGGGCTCAGAGGCAGCCGAGGTTTATCGAGTTTGTGCGATTCCTGGAGGAGTGAAAACGGGATTTGCAATGCTAGTCTAGGGCGGTTGGCGATGTCGATGACTCGATATCTCGTGTCAGCTGTGTTGGCGTATCTGGTGTTCATTTATTTTCTGCCTGTGCCCGGGAAGGGGTGCATGTACGTCAAGTGTAGTTGGGCTGTGATAGTCTGGTAACATTCTAATTTTCGGGGAATATTCTGGTGGTTCTTGCTTCGTTCGAATCAGAGCACTCAGACCATGCTTTCCTTTGGCGGCGGCGGCGGCGAGGCCCTCGATACGATGGAAATGGGATCCCGTATGGGTCGAAATGCTGCTAAGATTCTCATCGGAAGTTCGCAAAGACAATCTTTCAACTGGTATTTTCTCGCCAAGTATAGTTTCCGAGGCGCGGAATGAACTTTGTTCAAGCGAGCTAAGCTAGAAACGCAGCATCGAATAACATCTTCCTTGGTCTAGTGGTCAGGATACCTGCTTGTCATTGAACAATTCGCAGGTGGCCGGGGTTCGATTCCCCGAGGGAGAGTTGTTTTTTTCCCCATCTTTTTTGTTCTCTCTGTTATTCCTCCTTTCTCTAATTTTTTTCGCCTATTTTTTTCTTCTTCTTTCTTTTCCCTTCTCGTAATTGTTTTTTTCTCCCCTAAGCGCTTGGACGACTCGATCCAAAAGGTGAGCAAGTCTGAAATACGATTGAATTCTTGGAGACGACGGGAAGAGAACTCCTGTCTTGCTCTTGAGCGGTCCCCCACGAATGGTTCAATTTATTTCCCCTAGATCATGTGCAATTAGCAAGTTTTGAACCAGTGGACCTGGTTTTCCACTTGTCTCGAGTCCTGAGCTCTAGAGTTCCCAGTTCACCTATTCCGCCATTCCCACTCTGAGTTCTCAACAGACCGGGATGTAGTATCCCTTGGCCGGATCATCATCGATAGCGGGGAAGGCCCAAGCCAACGTCGGGCAATCCCCGATCGGGCGTCATGCTGCGGAATAGAATTTGAAGTAACAGACTAATATGCATTAGTATTTTGAGAGATGTGGTTTCTACAACCAGGAGGTCGACGATTTCAGGGCGAGAGGAGATGGTACCAGTGACTTTCAAGGCCAGACTCACTAAGAGGAGACAGTTCGAGGGCCCCACCGTAAGGCCTAATTCTAATTTATCGATTTTGAGGCGGCTTATTGAGGTGAGAATGTTAAATGTGTTAAGAATATTATGCTGTGCCTCCGGGATCGGACAATGGCGTCAGCTTCGGATTCTTCGTCATCCCGAGGGACACATCTGGAACCTAACCATACCGAGAATTCACTCGAGCATGAACATAGTAAAAACAGGTAGTACATATCAAACGCAAGGGGGATCCTTTCTCAGTGCGAAATACAACATAAGCCAAGTGGCTAGCTGCGGATGTGAACGGTCTCCGCTAGGTGTCGATCGGTTCTCGTCTGTATCCAGGGCCCAAGCACATTGGCAGAGCGGCAAAGACGGCATGACTATTTCCGTACAGAAGTAGTTGCTGGGAGCAATAAAACAGTGACGAAGTCTATAGGTTTGTCAACTTGCGCTGCATTGCTTTCTCCACATTCACAGCCGTTGACGGGAGCGGACATGTCAGTTATGATGCGAGTAGCCGCGGGAGCATCATCTGCCGATTCACCAATGACGAAGTGCCAAAGACAGTCTCGAAAGCAAGGGTCGGTTCTCCATAACACGTGCGGAGAGTGACATCCTCTTCATTGGCCTCGCTTCGGCTGTCTTGGCCGTTTGGCCGCATATCAGCTCGCCTCTATTTGCTGCTGTCAGCAATAATCAGCTGCAGCATAACTCCCATCCACATTCGATTACCCGCAACTTCAGGTGAAAGCAATTCAACTTGCACGAGCTCAAAAGGGAGGGAGCTACGCTGCAACATTCCATTGCAATATAGTGTGGGCGATGTGATGAGACCTTCAGCTCTCCGCCACAAGCCATTACATCGCTTTTTGGCTAATGATCATCAGCTTGGGCTCCATGACGGAAGTAATCACATTGTTGAGCAAGCAGTGCGAGATGACATTCGCCGAGAATACGAAGGGTGATCGACTTCGAGGTGGAGAGGAGACGACAGATCGAGAAATATGGTCTCATCCGTCAGAGTGAGTGTGACAGAGAGGGAGAGATGGCGAAAGCAGAGACGAGAAACTGAGGGTGGTCCAGATGTTGCTCGAATAACGGACGGCTTCAATCGGGTGTCGATGACCTCAATAGGGGAAACGACGAGACTTCGAATATAAATAGCCCGCCATCTTCCCTCGACGGTTCTGATATCCTCCTCACCTCCCCAAGGCAACCACCCCCAGAAAACCAAAACACAAACTTTGCCAAATCAAACTACTCTTCTGAACTCCCTTCTTCTGAAAGCCAGCAACTCGCCATGTCTGGTGCACTTCAGATTTCTTTTCCTGCAGGCATCGCTGCCATCAGGAACAACTCCAGCCTCCGTGTTTATGAGGCTGCCCTTGACGGCGGTGTCCGCGAGGCCCAGTATGAAGGTCGCTGGACGGGCGGAAAGCCCGACAACCTGATTGCCACCGGCAAGATTGGCACTCCCATCGCCGCCACCTCTGTTGGCTTCCAGTACATCCGTGTGTACTACGTCGGAACCGACAACAAGGCGCGCGAAAGGTGCTGGGATGGCAATGGTTGGTACACTGGCGCCTTTGTCAAGGATGTTGCTCCGTATTCGTCCATTGGTGCCGTGTTCCTTGGCAAGAACATTGTCGTTCGCGTTTACACGCAGAATCACGACAATACCATCCAGGAGTGGGTTTGTAAGTGTCTCTTCCCTTGGCTTCCGTTCCATACCGGGACTTCATGTGAACAGCTCGAAGCTAACAGACTCTTTTTGTTGGTTTTAGGGGACAGTCCTAGTACTGGATGGACTGCCGGGGCTAATTTCGGTGCCGCTCTGCCTGGCACTGCGATCGCTGCTACGAGCTGGGGTGCTGGTCCGTACCACATTCGGTAAGTGCCTGTTTACTTTGAAATGCAGAGTCCTGCGATGTTCCCCAATAGTCGGAGCTGACTTCACCTCACGTTAGGGTCTACTTCCAAGACACCAACCGCAATGTAATCGAGAAAGCGTGGGACGGATCGGGGTGGTACACCGGCGGCTTGAAGATCTCCAACCAACCTCCGCGGGCCTCCCTTGGAGTGACTTCGTGGGGCGAGAGCGGAAGCAGCCTCGGCATCCGTGTGTACTACGCCACACAGGAGAACTTGATCAAGGAGAAGGCTTGGGACGGCAGCGGCGGCTGGTATGACGGTGGCTTCCAGCAGCATTCTATTCCGGGATCCCGCGTCGCGGCGATTCCCCTTCCCGTTCTGCGCGTCTATTTGCAGAACGGAACGGAGGTTTCCGGAATCACCGAGTATGCTTGGAGCCCTGGCTGGACTGTTGGACAGGCCGTTCTGCCCCCTGCTTAAGCCAATAATGGGGTACTATGCTCGAGCTTGACAAACTTTCACTTCAGATTGAACTGCGCCGGAGATACTTATTGATTTAGGAATAGTGTGTTATACAAATTATATAGCACAATGATTATATATCTGCGCTTTGCACGACACAACTCGGGCTGTAAGCGAAGATCAAAGTAGCATATGTTCAAACAACAATCGCATTTGGAAATGCAAGGAGGAACCCTGTCAACCCCGTTGAAGGGGCAGAAGAGATACAAGCAAAAAAGAGGGAGGAGAAAAAAAAAAGAAATATTTATGCACTAGCCCGGAATCGAACCGGGGGCTAGTCGAAGCTGCACGTCAGGTGGCAACGACCAATTTTACCACTAAACCACTAGTGCCTTGGATGTCTTTTCGAGTCCCGTATGAGCCCTGAGAAAGGGTTGAGGACTCGGTGGGGATACGAGGGCACGAGAAGAGAGATGAATTGGGGAAACGGGAGGGAGAAGGAGGGACATTGTTGGTATGGATCTGTTTTACCCTCGCGCACTCCCAGCTCTGAAGTGCTCTCTTGTTTTTCTACATAGATATTCCTGCGAAGCCTGCCATCATGGGCACCCAGGGTCCAGGGATGCAATTTATGATGTCCAGTGTGCAGGTTCTAATGTAGAGGTACTAATAATCTACATAGTATTGTGCGGACTCCAAGGCCGTCTTCAGGGAAGTAAGGTACGAATTCCGCTCCGCCTCCGGCTTTCGCCCTCCATTGATCATGACTTCTCCCTCTCTCTTGTGTCTCATTAAACATGAGTCCTTCAGTCCCGTCGCTCACGGCCTCCCAACATAGATTGGGCCAATAAAAGCAGAAGCAGTTACTGAGTAGCTGCCTGACACTGTTTCTTATGCTCCTTCCAATCTTCACGCTGGCAGTTCGGTGAACAATACTTTGCCTTCCGACACTTTCCACATCTCAGCAACTTCCCTCCGCTCTTCGCCTCCGTCTCATAACAAACACTGCACCGATCTTCGACAGGCGCCGGATTTTGGTCGCCCTTGCTGAGCCAATCACGGATATCGTCGGCCAGAGGACTGAAAAACGCCGGCGAGATTGCGGCCCGCACAGCATGTCTAGACGCAACATGCCATTTCGGTACGTCAACTTTGAAACCCGGAGGAAAGACGCCATTCCCGCATTTGCACAGCGCACGTTTTCCCGTATCAAGGGATAGTGGAGCTCGATTCCCCGCGCGGATATACTCGCAGCTGTCTCGATGACTCCAAGTCCTGCAGCGTTCCACAAACACAGGGAGGAGTTGTTTCCAGAGGCGCATCTCTTCTGCATCTACCTTTATTTGGCAAAGACCTTTGGATCCAAGCCCGGCTAGGGTCTGATGGATAGCCGGCATCAACTCGTCATACAGCGCGATCACGCCCAAGTCAAGGACGACGGACCGGTTCGCAAGATCAAACCGTATGGCCGACACGAATAGGAGAATGTGGATGCCACCGTCATCGGGATTGCAGATTCCAAACAGATCAGCTTTTTTACCTTGCAGGCCAGTGTAATGCATGAAAAGCGAGAAGAGAGAGTCCTTGAAATCAACCCTCGCGCGCTCGCCTTTCGTAGCTGCGAGTTGGCGGTCCATCCGCAAGCGACTCTCCCTTTTAGAGAACATCACGGACGTATGAGTGATTAGCCATTTAAGTCTGCTATATTGAGTGATGTCGATAATTGGAAGCGCCTGCAGGTTGACGTGGGGGATATTGCGAACGACGGGAGTTCTGGCTTCAAAAGTGAGAGGATACAAATAGGCCGACAAGTCAGCAAGCTCAGTCGCCACCGGGACAATCACCTCGATGTAGTGAGACCTTCGCGCAATCCTGGTTTTGCAATTCGCCACGACAACGGGGCAAGGGAACGTTATGTTGAGGAGTTCGCGGTCAACGGAAACCCGAAGCTGAACAGGAGAAACAGGTACAGTCTTGACCGCACACCCAGATGCTAGCAGTGTCTTCAGACGCTCTGAGATGATGTCAAGACGCCCTGTGAAAGATGAGAGTGCTCTGGATTTAGCATCGATCCTAGCTACTATGGTCGTCTGAACACCGATATTTACGCCGCTCCTCGAAATGACATCCTGTGTGGTGAGACCACGGACAATTGAAAAGCCGTTCTGATTCGGGGGGTATTTAGTGATATAAACATGATCAGTATCGCCAACAGTAGAAGTGAAAATAGCCATGCTAGCCCCGAGACGGGGGAGGAACTCTTTGACAGTCGCCAAAGTAGTCTTCACATCAAACGACACCTTGGTTTTCTCGGCTTCCACAAGTAGCGACCAAGTTGGGACCATGAACGAGGCGAATAAGGGCAATTTGCCTTGCCAGCCATCCGGATCATCAACGATTCGGACAGTAAATCCGTCGCTGTTCCTTTGGCCGGTCGTAAGCAACTTTCCAAAGCCAAGTTGAACTGTTGCAAAGATATTGTGCCACCCGCCAATGACCAAAGGGGATGAGCTACGTAGGGAGCAGTGTACAGGCACACTCCCAATGTCGAGCGGGTCGCTGTCAGTGAACGGAGACAAAGCGGCGCGTGGTATTTCCAGGGTGATCCAAACCATCGAGGGCATGTTTTCCCAATCGCAAAGATTCCTAGCGGAGCCTTGAGAAGGCTCCTTGTCGGTGTTATAAACCCTGCTTAGAGTGTCAATCGTGTAGACGTCGAGGGAGTGCAGATGCCCGTAAAGCTCTTGCATGTAATTTGGGCCTAGCATGAGGTTCGATTTGTATTGAATCCGATTAAGCAAAAGATCCATGAACTTCTCCCAGTCAAGGATGACTCTGGACTTGACAAAATGGAGAAGAGAAGCATAACTTGTGCGCTGGTAGGACGGAAGTGTCATGGTTCGAAATTTCTCCACGCTCATGTTACCGAGCATGCTTGTCACGTCTTCTTCGGCGAACATCCGAAGGTACACGTCGTGGAGCAGGTCTGCTAGTTCGGTTTCGTCGAATTGCAGGAGCTGAATTGACACCGGAGATGACTGGTCATAACTCGGCATATCCGGCCTCTTCCAGGTAAGTCTGCTGTTTAGTTGGCTGGATTTAGACTCAGAGGATTTGAGATCAGCCAGGACCGCCGCCAACAAGGCCTCATCTGCCGCAGAGGTTGGGGATGTGTTTGTCCAGTACTCCACGGGAGATAATCCTAAAAGGAGCAGTAAAGTGGGGAGGTTGCCGCAGAAGAAAGAATCGAAGAGCTCCCGGAACGAGCCTCCCTGTCGGACCAGGGTTTCTGTATAGAGAGTTGCCGTTGAATCCCCACGAAGGATCGGAGAGGTGGCGACCAACAAGTTCAGCGGACCAATGTGGTCAATAATATTCGAGGTCTCAATAACATCAAAAAGCAGGGGAGCACCACCCGACGGGCCGTAGTTTTCTTGATCCAGATTGATCGGTGTCATGCTTAGACGAGTACGATACCAGTTACCCTGTTCGGTGCGCCCAGTGGCCCGGAGGCATTGCAGTGTGTGGCAGAGGTGAAGAGCGTCTCCCGCAAAGAATCGTAGGGTGGTGGTGTTGGTGGCGTTGGCGGCCCGCTGCCTGAAAGAGCGGCACCAAGACGCAAACTCCGCGCGAGCGGCAGCTACAACGCGTTGCTGATTAGAAGCCTGTGGGGGCACGGGAGTTGAATCGGCGAGCTGTAGGTATGCCAGCGCGAGGTGGAATCCCAGCAAGGGATCGAGGCCATAGTGGGGAATCGAAGTTGGATTGGGCGATGAAAACAACGGGTTAGCGATTCTAGCCTCGGAAGCAAGCTCCGCATCCAGATCGGTCGTGCCATGGTCCCAGAAATATGCGGATAACTTGGCCACGTCCTCGATCGATTCCCCAAGAATAGGGACGGTCGAGCGTACTCCGCTCAGATTCTGAGTGATGCCGTATCTTTTGGACAATTTCCTGCTCTGCTGGAGCCTCATTTTGAACGAGTCCTCGAAGCTCGCCCGGTTCCCCGGAAGGCTCTGCTGCGCGTAAAACTTCCACACCTTAACCACTCTATCAAATGTCTCATTGTCACAAAATTTGATGTGCTTTCCGTATTTGGAAGATTTCCAAGTCTTCGTGGAAGTGGCCATGCCTAGCAGCGTTTCCACCTGGTCTCGAAGCCGGTCATAGCATCGCTGGTCGAGGTAGAAGTGGTAGTATATGCTCCAGATATCGGCGCGTCTTTCGTCTGCGACATCGTCGACGATGAGAGATAATAGAAGGATGTTGCGTGCTGCACGGAAGAATGGCATTGTTAGAGTAGTTCTGATGAATGCGAAATGGTGGGGATGGCAACGAACCGATAACCGCATCCTCAATGTCACAGCAAGTAATGTCGAGAGGGCGGCCTATGATCAGAGTAAGCAAAGAACGAAAGCTTCGGTTTTCCCTTGGAAACAATTGAATAAGCTGGCTGACGTACTATCAAGATGGGAGGTGAAGAGGATGTTGCGAGCGTCGCCACAGGCCAGAAGCAAGACATCGGCCGATTTTCCCTTGGGCAAACTCTGCGTCAAACAGACTGCGGGCGTGTTGCCGATTGGGTAGAAATGGGAATAGAGATGGGCATAGGCCGGAGTCAACATTGTGGGAATGGATCTCTCCTACAGAATAGAAGATGGAAAAGCAGAGGCTGAGGAATGGGAGCCGGGTGGGTTGGTTTGCTCTGCTCGGACCAGCAGTGAAGTTGAGAAAACATTGAATCCAACAAACGGGCACAGCGGACTTATGAAATTCTCAGGTTGGAGTAGGACAGTCTGGTGGAGGAACGAGTTTGGTGGATTCTTGTGGTTGGCCTGCGGCAGAAGAAGAGGAGATGGATGATTGGACCCAAGCGGCTGTCCACTTATGGATTAAGGGTGGCTACTTCTCTGGTCCCAATGAGTCATTCTGAGGGAATGAAGTACAATTTCCTATGCTTGAAGGATATTCTTGCTAAGGAGTAAAGAGACATCCTAGATCCGTGAAAGATCCTGTGTGGACCATTGTGGTCAGTGGCCAGTGTTGAGGAGCATTTGAACTGCCATTTGAACGAGCAATGCTTGCAATGAAATATCCAACAAAAACGATGGATCATCCTGCAGTGGGAAGTGCGGAAACAAACACTCTCCTCTATTATCCCTCCACTCTGTCAAACGTACCCCGAGAACAAACCACAGATAGTAGTGGTTGTCCTCACCGTCCAATCGGCATGTACCTGTTGCTGCAGGACTGCTTCTTAGCTCCCTTCTGCGTTTAGTGCTGCATTCCCAGTGAGAATGTTGTCGGTACATAAAGTGAGCAGCGTCCCAAAAGCCTCCACGTCTGATAATCACTACTTGGATGAATGGCCGCTCAGCCTCGTAAATAGTTCAAACTCTATCCTCTCGGCCGGCTTTGGGCCACTCATAATATCCCCGATCATATCACTGCCGGGAGGATAGTCCAACTCGAATACGGGTTCGCCAGTCCCTCTCACGTTGGCCAGAACAGCTTGGCGGAAATGCCATCTGGGAAGTTGGTCAATGGGTCGTCGTGGGTCGTCAAGCAACTGGCGGTCTAAGCTGGTTCCAGCGACTGCCCACATATCTGCCTGGAAATAAACAGCGTTGTATCCGTCCTAAAGCTCCGGGTTAATCTGTTCGACTGCCGGATGTGTAGGAAAGGAGAGGAAAAGAACCCACGTCGGGATTGATATCACCTGGTCGTGTTTTGCTTTTTTGCTGAGACGGTTGTTCATTGTAACTTCTATCAGATATGAGGGGTAAAATTCGGGAAAAAAAAAAGAGAGAAACGGCAACCAAAGGAAGGAAAGTTGCAGTCGAGGACCAGTATAGTAGTAAGTGAGGAAAGAGCTCCATAGCTCTAAACTTCAAAGTCTCGGAAGAGGAAGGAGTGGGGAAGGGAGGGAAGGAAGGGAAGGAAGGGGCAACGTCGAGTGGACGACACCAACTCAAGAGGCCACGAAGGAATACCGATGAGGCGAGAAGCGCATTTGAAGGTAGCGTAGCGTAATACTGGATATCAAACTATCAAACTATCAATAAATCTATCTAATAAATGAAAGCTGTCCTTCCTGGCCGTCCGTTCCATTATCGACCGACCTCTCCCTCCCAAAGCACCTAATAATTAGGTAGTCCGTTCTATAAAACTAGTTGAACTGACGCAAGGATCGTAATTAAAACCGATATAAATGTACCTAGAGGAGAGTAGTGTTAATATCCATTCCTTGCAACTGACAGGGCCCTCGCAAGAGTCGTAGCTTCTTCTCTTGGGAGGTCCTGCTACCTGCGGATGCCTCCAGACCAGTAATGGCAAGAGGGATTTGAATTAGAAAAGGCGCCTTACCAGCTTCCAAAGCCCTCGGACCCTCATTTCCAAATATGCGGTCAAGGTCCGATTCGGATCCACTATCCTCGCTATTTCCGCCACTGGCCGTCGAGGTTGGCGCTGTTGCGCTCGCAGTCGCCGTGATCGAGCCCGATGATTGTTCAACCGCCTTGGCTCCAGGAATGAGATCGGGACCCGGGACATCGTAACTGCTGAAAGAGGTGTAGAGGCTAAACTTGATACCTGGATCCTCGCTGGTGTAGAGTTCGGTGCCACGCACACCTTTAGGAACGTCCTTCCCGGAGCCAGTAATGCGTAAGTTGATGCACTGGGGATACGCCTGGGCGCCGTTGGTTTGCCCGGCGGTATGCAGCGCGATAATCTCATGTCTGAGGACGTATTCTCCGGCACGGATGTTGTCTGGGATCTGAACTAGCCAACTGTTGTTATTCTCGACGAGCTGATCTGATCCCCATTTCCCAGGGTTGCTTCCGGACACGAGGCCAATTTCGTCAATCTTGAAAAATTCAAGCTTGGTCTTGTCGACGTTCGAACAGCCGTCCGAACCGCAGGACGCTAGGTAGTCGATCACGGGCCCATGATGAGACTCCGGCCAGGTGTTCCAGGTGATGAGAATCTTGCCGCCTGCCGCGACGGTGGCAAAACCTTTGGCGGGTTCTGCGCTCTTATGGCATATGATATCTGATGAACCGAAAGACGAAGGCTCGATAAAGCCGTTGTCCGTTTGCTTTGTGGCCCAGCCTACTACAACTGGTGGATCTTTCCGGTAGGGGAAGCTTGTAGGATCGTAGCCTTCGTACGAGACGCCGTCGACGACGATATTGGTGACATGCCCGTGGCCGAGAACTCTGGTCGCTAGTAGGGCCCACAATAGGGCGTGATGCAGAGTGAGGGACATGGTGAATCGCTTCAACTAAGACTGCTTCCGAGAATGTGGACAGGCTCAAAGAATAAACATTGACCTTTGGTCAAGTGCGGAGGAAAGCCCCATCTTATGGAGGGAGTCTTGAACGCATTTTCCGGGTAAGATAATTAAGCATAATGCCATAGCAATAATTCGCCAGGCGGCCATTCCCTTCCCGTGAGGCAGATTCAGGAGGTCGGAAGCAGACGAGTGGAAATTATTGGACCAAGATGTTCATGCCTTAATTGCGACGATATCACAGATATTATATACCAAAATACTGGGAAGGTTGGCCCACGTCGATCTGCTGAACCACTGTCAACGAAAGTGGGGGGCTTTTTCGTCACATCGCATGAACAGAAATAAGGAATCACTGGCCACGTTGGCTTGGCATTTTGAGCGATGGGAGTGGATATTCGGCAGTGACGGAAGGGGAACGGCTCTGTTATAGGATCGCCAAATTCATGCAGAATCCGCATGAAGTCCGGGACCGTGGTTCGAATTGATGCCCAGCCACAATCGTAGAGACCGGGTACCTGTTTTTCAGAGAAAGTTCAATCCAACAGACCCCCAATGTGCCACCTAGATGCGTTCAGACGAAGTCATTTCGATGAGAGGCCTTCTTCGCAATGGGGAGGAGCGCTTGCTTGGAGTTCCATGTTTCAGCGACAACAGCGGATGGCCAATTGTCCCATCGTAGTCCCGGGGGATTTGGGATTCTGGAGATTGTTTCTATTAGTGGCAATGGTACAATCTCTTAACGTTTTACATTAAGTGCACGCTCGTATCCCGATGAACGCTATTTCGTCAGCATGGACCTGTGTACTGGCCATTAGAACGATCTCCATACTCATGCTGCCCATGGGTTTTGTGAAGCCAAACTCCGATAGACAATCGATAGTGATAGCAAGTCGAGTGTTAGTATGTCACCTCACCCTGCCGGCATTCCACCTATCATCCCACGGTTCGTGCATCAATGAGTTACCATTCATATTGACTACCGAACCTGCGTACCTCCCTCACCAGCATACCAGCTCCCGGGAACGGGAGGCTGAATTTCCTGATCCATCGTGCCGAACGCCAAATGACCGGGATCCTCCTCCGTTCCGTTCTCAGGAGACACGACACCCCACTTCAATTCCTGAATAGACATATTATACAACACCTGTGTCCGCCTCTCATCTTCCGAATCGCTATCGTCTTGAGGCTCAGTTTCAAGCAGCCTCTCGCTCGAAGATGGGTCAATGTCCGCTAACTCCACGGACTCTGTCGGAATGCAATGACACGCCGCCGATATGACCACAGAACTACTTGCTGCTACGACCATGTTGCCTGGAACTTCAAACATGGCGAGGGTTGGCGGTATTAGTGCCAAGAATGTCCCTATCCCGAACGCAATCAAGGTCGCTCTGGTAGAAATCCCGACGCCCGCGTTGGCGGAGTCGCTGTCGTAGTATGGAGGAAGTGCATTCCAGCCTGTTTCACAAAGTTAACCATTTGGTTGTTCTCAGATCCCAAATCTACTTTCCAAACCACATGGTTTCAGCCACGTACTAGAATATGTTTGCTTATAGCTAGCGTTGGACACTAGCCAATGCAATGTTCCACTAACGATAATGAGAGGAACAGACCATCGGTAAGGTAGTTGTATCCTGTAAGTCGACTTCTGGGATCCCTGGGGACGCGAAACCCGAAGCGGTCGGAATGAAATGCTAAAGTTTGCCCACTCCCGTTCAGATAGCATCCGTGTAAATAAACCATTGAATGTGAAATACGCAATCGAAAGTCCGAGCTGCGGCAAGTTGACGACCACTGTTGAACCTAGAGGCGTGTCGCTCCAGGGAAGGAAGGACCGATAATTTCCGTTGGCGGCATCAGGGCCGAAGACTGAAGAGGTCCTAATCATCGGAGGAAGGAGTATTAAAAGTCAGCTTGAATCTCAGGTGTGCTCACCGCTCATGAGAGAAGAATGCTTAATACCATGGTTGGTCACTCCATGCGACTATTGTCTGCTGAAGTGCAACGCCCAACATGAAGCAAATGCAAAAATAAGAAAACGCCCAAATACCCCAGGGCACAGCAGATCCCAGCCGACGTCTCTCTGGCTTCCATTGTTGCGGCCCCCTAAGCCACATTCGCCGTTCATCGAGGATGGTTTTGGAGAGCGTTGGTCTCTTACTGACCCAGCACATGTTCTCTGTATTCCGATCGGGCTCTTTGACGAAAGACGCTATAGCATCCCCCGGGGTAACGAGCGGTTCTTGCCGCCAGAAAGAGGTCAACGTGATTATACAAATTACTGACTTGACAAGACAGAAGATGCAAACGAGAAGGAGAGCGGAGTTTTGCACCTGCACCTCACACGGCGCAATGAACGGCTCCATCAGACAGTACTCGACCTTAAGCCGGGGTTGGACCTCTTTAATAAACAAGGGATGTGGAGTCATCAGACTTGTTTCTGGGTCAAGCCAGGTCCTATTGTGAACCCAATTCCACGAGTCCCATATGTCGAAATCTTCTGCGCCTCGCGCACTCCGCTCTTTATGCCGTTCGCCAACCGACTGATCTGTACGCTCGAACAACTGTATTGACCACAGGGAGTTTAGGGTATTAGGCGGCCATATCACGTCAGGGTTTCGCCATTCATCAATATCGACTCGAATTTCCGACGCATTCCAACCCGCTGTCTCAGCATCGCCTTCGTCATGTGCGATCATTAGGACGTGGCGATATGTTGTCAGAGCTTTCCTCGGGTCGTCATAGACGGATAGGCAGGAACTCAGGTTCCTTTTCTCCCAGCTAGAAGAGTTCAAAGCTACGTCGGATAGAAAATCCGTCGTTTTCAAGGCAAAGGGAATATCGGTGTCGCGCTGGTGAAAGTAGTCGTCTGCGGTTGCGGGATACGACCAGCTTCCGCCACCGAGGAATGACTCCGATGCTACGATGAGCAAAAAGTCTGTTGAGGCCCTGGACTCCGTAATGACGCCGTTGAAAAATAGGTGGAGTGGTACTGAGCTGGCACCGAGGAGCAGCCAGAACAGTAGCTTTGGCATGGGGATGAAGGGAAGGTTCCTGATGGACTGGACGCCAATCTCAAGGAATCGAGCGCGGCGGTGTGCCTTGTCGACATCTTCGCGAGTTGGTGAACATAGGATCTGCATAAAGAAGTTTGACGAAGCCAAGACGAGTGTTGCCAGGGCGTTAAGACCTAGGTGAAAGATTATGTTTTTCCGGTTTGCTGCTGGGCAGTAACCCGAGAAATATAACACCGAGTCGAAGATAGAGGGCCATCCTGAGCCTAGGTGGAAGGCAGAGATAAACAGAAGGATGATCAAGATGATGGAAAGAGCGCAAATCAGTGTTGTGTTTATGACACCAGCATTCCTCCACCCGGAAGGCAAGCTTCGCTTAGGAAAAGACGTTGGTTTGGCCATCGCGGAGCGGCGCCAAAAAGTCCCCTAAGCCCTCACAACAGAAGATTGCGCATCTCCGCGGAGAACCACGAGCGATAAACTTAGGAGGGCAACACCCTTCCGCCTACCTGGGATCCCTATCCTTTATAATAGCTTTTGTCGATGCATGCCAAGAAGTTGTGCTGGTGTGGCTTGCCTTCTCACACTCAAGCTCAACTTCCGCCAAGAAGAGGCAGGCACTTCATATCCAATCAACAACCAGCAGCGTCATTCTCCCGATTGAAGCTGAGTTCAAACATGTCACTGGCACAACCAACACAAGCCTAGCCCGTGGTACGCGTTCGAAACAATGACGAATGCAGGCAACCCAGTCTGGCCTGGCAAAATTCCACTGGCATAGGGCTAGGTGGCATAATCTCCATTGGATCCGATATGCCGGTGCGATGGCTGGAGTGGCTTGAACTGCACAAGAGACCAATACCCGACCTGTGTTCCTAACGTTACTTTGTTCTTACTTGTCTACCCTTGTTTATTTTCATAATTTTTATTATGATTATTCGTGGTATTTTAATCCCTCTAAGAGTCTAAATTATATCAATCTCTATGTATCAAAGCCCGAGGTGGCCTCGGACTTGAATCTCCACTTTGAGCCCCATCACTCATTCTCAGACAAACAACTAGCAAGATCTTCCCCAGATTATCATTCAAGCCGGTATTAATACAGTTTCCATATCGCGTAAGCACTATCCGGGCTGAACTTTAACGACACGAGCCCGAACTTGATGGAAAGCGAACCCTTCAGATGAAGAGGCCAAGAGCGGCAATCCCGACGACTCCCGGCCACGACACTGCGATTTTCCAACCCGAGTTTTCGGCGTTGGGTGCGCTAGCCCCGGTCTCTGCGACTTTCCCTCCAGTGGCGGACGGCGTGGTGCCAGCAGCGGCTTGCGAGCCGCACTCAGTCGAATCTGCCTCGGGAAGAGGCGTAGCGAGATCAATAGGGTGGAAGTTCAAAATTGGCTTAACGAGCGGTAAAGTTGTAGTTGAAAAAGCAGTTTGGTTGTCGGCTGTAGCGGCGTTAAATACCACGTCGCAAGTTCCTGTCGTGGCGGTAGGACATCCCGTCATCGTGCAGTCGATTTCCCACGGCGCTACTTGTCGGCTGTAAGTCATCCAAGTCAGCTAACTGTCCGAGAATTATGGCAATGGGGGGGGGGGGGGTGGTGATATGCGTGGGCCGCGACCTACGCTGCAGACGTCGCTTCTGCCCAGTCCGTACTGAATCTGAATGCTGCTCACCGTGGGTGGTTAACATGATGGACCCAATGATATTTCTTGTAGGCACTGGGGCTTCTCCTTACTACTCCGGCCGATCGTGAGGGTCACAGTAGGACACTCCGTATTATCTTTGTCTTTACACTGCATTTCAATAACTGTCGCTTGGTTTACCTACGGCTCGTTGTGTAGGGATTAGCAAGCCACATCCGCGTTGAATCATCCCAAGGCGGTGGCGGGGCAACACTGAGACTGACAATTGTTTTAATGACCGCTTCCTGGTCTGAGTAAATATCATCGCCACCATTGGGGTCCATCAGGGGAAAGAACAATGGCTACAAGCGAATGTTAGCAAAAGTAGGCGTCGCGTGATTCCTCCTCGATCGCGAATCGTGTCTGGGGGCTATTGAAAGTTTCGTACCATTGTCGATTGCTGGGCAAGCACCACAGGCGCGATAAGTGCGCCGAGAGCCGCAAGAGCGGCGGCGGCGGCGGAATTGTGCATGCGCATTTTGGAGGTCAAGTCTTGGTTGTGGGAAAGCGAGTGGATTGGAGATTCTTTCGTACGGTTGAAAGAGAGAGAAGTCAGGGGGGACGGGACTTAAAGACTCTACTTCGTAAACATGATCGTGCGACGCCCGGCATGGTTAGATTGATCATTTACCACCTCGTCGGCACCAGCGTTACATTAGATCCCGAACAAAGCATTAAAGGTAGCACAATTCACTTCATTGTTCCCCCTTGTGTGGCTGGTTGAGACAGATTTGTGGCTTAACACCGAACAGTAGAACACTTTACGTAACTACCTCGGCATTTTGTGTGGGAATAAACGTTGTTCACCAGGAAAGGAATTTCCTGGTGGAACTAGGAAAAACGGTGCCCTCCTTGGTGTGAAGTTCGGCAGCTCAGGCCAGCTGGTCACAGCCAGCGGGGCCGCCAATATTTTGTTTGGTTCGCAAAGCACGAGCAAACTGATTTTGTCAAGTTTACCTCCCAGAAATTAATGCCTGGCTGTGGCGTAGCTTTTTCAGGCGGTCTACCTCTAAAGATGCCCCTGTGAACGTCCAGCTGGCTGGCTGTAATTACTGTGCTGTGGAGTGATGAGAAAGGGCATCTCCTCTACTTAAAATATGGGGACCCTTAAAACAATAGTAGCCACGCCCCATCCCCTGGTGACATCAATGTTTGATATGCTCCGCACCTTGATCAAGGCTGACAGGAGACAACTGGATGGTAATAATTAGGCAAACAAAATCGTCAAGCTTGAGGGTGTGTGATGCAGGGGGATTGCGTATTAATTGGCGCAGTCGACTTACCCAATCGGTTCTTTCATGCCTAAATGGTTTTGCTTGGGAGGAGGGACGTGGCATCCAATCGACAACCTGCCTGGGCAATTGGACAATCCAATTATCAAAAAGTCCACGATGCCGATGACATGGCGATATCAAAGACACGTATTAGTTAGGCTTGACAGGTTGGCACCCAATCTTCTTGATGACAAGAGTGGAAAGTTTCCTTCCTTTTCTCTCTTCGGAGAAGAGTTGAGCTGCAGAATCAAGCAACTTAGTCGACATTTAATCTTCATTTTCAAAAAATGCAGCAATTCAGCACTGCCTGGCTCTTTAGTCGCGAAGCACAAGAACCGATCCACCCTCACCTCAACGTCACGAAACGGGAATTCCTAGTCCTGGTCACAGCAGGGCTCGTTGTTTTCCGATTCTGCCCCGAGCAGCTCAAGATATATCGCGACGTTATTGCCATCATATGCTCAATTTATTTATCGTCCCTTTGGTATGACTTTTCCGCGGATATTCCTCCGTGGCTGCTCAGGATCGCCGGGATTCTGCAACATGGCTCTGGCACATATTCCGAACCTCGGCCATGGGGCGACAGGTGGAGGGATATCCGGAAGGCTGGAAGTGAAAGGATCAAACACTGGAGGTGCCAGCTCCAGTGTGCCGCCTCGCACCTCCTTGTCGCTATTCGGGTCTGGATGGACTACTTGGTTCGCTGGGTCTTATCTTTCGTTGATCCGCAACCTGGACGAGGTATTGTATTTTTCTCCCCCCTTCTCCTCCTGTTATAAAAGCAGCACCAGTTCCTAATTTAATCCGACATTCGCGCTAGCAGGGCACTCCGAGAAGCCACCCCGACCCGACGCTTATTACGGCATACTTATCCGATCACCACCAGTCCATATGTACGGGCCAATTAGCGACGGTTTCCAGGCTCCGACCGTGACCCCAGAGCCCATACCGTGGGACTCGAGCGACACATCCCGGATTCCTTGCATGGATTCGTCTTTGGCTTTCCGAACACACCTCACGTTTGCGCTGGTAGAGGCGTCGGTGTGGACCTCGTCCAGAATGACATTATCCCAAAAGTTGATGGCTGCAAATTGTTGGGACATCTCCGGAGGATTCAAACAGAACCGCCAATTTACCTGGACACGAGACAGAGTCAGAACCATTATCGGTATCAAGGACCTCGGGCTTGTCAAAGATGGGACAGACGCCATCAGTAGATGCCAACAATGTATGTATCTATTCTGCATGCTTGCCTGCACTTCGCCCAATCTGCAGGTGTCCCGGAGTGTGGTCGCCGAAGCTAACACATCTTGTCAATTCCCTGAAAGACTCCGATGCCATATGGAAGGAGTTTCAGGGCAGCTACATGTGGATCTGGTGGAACGATGTAGACTACGCGCTAATCCTAGCAGCATTGATCGTCGGGCCCCAATCCTATTTCCCCGTTAAACAGCTGTTCCGGACGTTTGACAGACTTCGAAAGACTGAATTGACCGGTCCCAGGAGGGATAGATGTACCTCTGCTACCGCAGCTGGCGCGGGGATGTCAGAACTTGGTACATTTGTATCAGTGGCATCAGCAGGGATTCTGGCTCCTGTCGCCCTACCGTTGATGGCTGCCGGGACGGCAACGTTCGCGTTCTCTTCATTGATCAAGTCTTCTATTTCCTCTAGCGAACGCGGAAAACAGCAGAGACGCGATGAGGCATGTCGTCGTCTTATCCAGCACTACCCGCAGCTGGAGGCAGTTTTGGAATAAGAGTCGGTTAATTGTAGTAAGAATCGGCTGTGGTTGTGCAGGGGGGAAACTGGGTTACTCGAAAACTCAAGGGATATGGAGGACATAGGACTGGCTGTGTTTAAAGCTTTCAAACGGCGCACTGGGGAATATATTGTACACAGAAAGAAAGACAACTCAATTTGCACAAAGTAACTTGCACAAACAAAGTAACTCAACAGGGCATCAATTCTATGTCTCAACTCCACTCCCCAGGACTTACATCCATCTTGATGTAGGAAATAACTAAAGACAATAATACAATGAAAGAAGAGAAGATAAAAACAAAGAGGAGGAGGAGACACACCAACCCTGGACACAACCATCCGCATTTTCCCTCAAAAAAATCAAAGAGGATCAATAGAGCCCCTAAACCCTGCCTGGCCCATTTCCAAAGACCAAAGTGCCACCAAGAGCTTCAAAAGAGTGTATGAAGCTAGCTATCCGAAATTGAGACTTGTTGAATTCGAGGGTATTCAAACTGCTGCCGGAGTCCTTTCAGGGCATCTGCCTTGACCTTGTCACATGGACAATTCCCTCTATTGTGAGTTGAGGTTATCACAAGTTGGTGAAGGTCGAATTGTAGCTTGGCTCTCTTGTTTTCCAGGCCATCTGCCATTGTTGTTAGAACCGAGCAAGAAAGGAGGGAGGAGAAAAAGACAATGATAAGGGGGAAGACAGAATTGCAAAGAACGAATCAACCAAGCTTATTGATAGCTGGTCAATGGCTCGAGGATCTTACTTACGAACAACTTGCCAGGGGAGATGCGTGCCCCGGAGCTTGGAATCGACAATGTCGGTATAACGATGAGAATGGTTTAGGATTAAACTTGAGGAGATGGCCTCGAAGGCGGAAGAATCGTCGAAAATATACGCAGCCGTCAACAGTTTCATAAGATCCTTCGGGTTCGAACAGCAGGCATGGCGGTTCCTCAGCCGTTGTCCCGATGCATATGACAAAGCGTTGATCATCATATATTTGTCCGCGAGTATTGCGGCTTCGAGTATATCCCCGGCACTCGGAGCGCGATAGCGACTCCGAAAATGGATCACGTCGAAGACCAGCCGGAATCCGGCAGGGTTGTCGTCGGTTAGCACGTATTCGTTCGGATCGGAAGCAGAGGCGTTCCATCCGCCGCGAAACATGCCGCGGAAGACTTCAGAGGCCATTGCCAAGGTGACCGAGTGGACACGGAATCGATGCCGGTCGGGGCCCACTATCAACACTGCGTCACCATTGGGAGCGGAGCCCTCTACCTCTATCATTTTGGTAGCCTCAGAAATGGAAGGCATTGTTTGATCAAGTGTGATGTGGCGGTGGTAGAAGGGAATCGTTGTTTGCTTGAATTGTTCTTCAACGGCGATCAGTGAAAGGGGAAAGATGGAAAGGTTACCAGATTGTGAGATGAGATGAAAGGAAGAGGGAATGTAATTTGGAGTGTCTGGGGGAAAAGAGGAGTTGGGAAGAAGAAGAGTTGGGAAGACGTGAGATACTTCGCGAGGTTTTATATGTGTCGACCCAGGGGGTGATTTACAAGACGTATTCCATTCTGGAGCAAGGATTCATTGGAGCAAGGATTCAACAGAAACCTAAGAGCTCGGCAGGGAAGGAAGAGTTAAAGCACGAGGTAAATATTCTGGAGCTGGTCACGGGTTTCTTGGAGAAGGATACGCCAGTCTCTCACTCGCCAACGTGTAATCTGGAAAAGTTCTCTCCAAAATAGGACCAACTAACTGGATTTTACATTCCCAGTTCTAGTTTTGGGGCATTTGTTTCTCCCATTCCTCTTGCTCGTAAAACGAATAGCGACACGAATGCATCTCAACACTCTCCATCTAGAAAAGGAGCGAGACTTGTGAAGCTGAGACTCTACTTCTCAGTTTAGCAGACTCGCCATATCTCTACCGTGGGTTTGCTATCCTATGCAAGGAGGCTTTTCCTTTTAGTCGTCATCCAGGAGTGCGAACTCCAAGATCCTGGCCGTCTTCTCCATGGCACACGGATCATTCGCCTCCGCTGAGTCGTAAAGGGCCCAGTCTTCCTTGCTGTTGCCATTGGGTCCAGGTCTTATTTACCGTGCGTTGAGATATGCAACACCTATAATCGTACTGGAAAAGAAAAGCCATGTTCGTCATCCGCGTCTCCCGCCTCCACTCGTCAATCCTATATCTTCCTGACCCAAATGAATCCCGTCCGTGCCTTTACCATCTCGCTTATGCCAGTAATACCACGCCTATTCATTTTCATTTCTCTCATCAATAACCCACGTCAACGAACCATGTCCTAATGCCAATGCTGTCTGGGGTCAACTTGTCTCCTTCCGCCAGTTACCGAGGCAATCCTTCCACTCAGGTCCACAATTGGAACTCCAGTAACCCCCAAATATCTAGCCCTTCCTTACATTTCTCCAAATACCAGTTCCGAGTTTCTGTATTATATTTTGAGGTTCCGGTGGAGCTGCAGCTTGCAATATAGCAGTGTGAACCACTTCTCATACGCTTTGCACAACCCGGAATCACTATCTGACGCGGCTTCGTAGGCAAAACTCCAAATTCTGAGATGGCCAGGTGAAGAAATGAAACGGCCAGCCAGGTTGAGTCACACGCAAACAGCATCTCGAATATAAACCGACCTTGTCCAGGTTTTTCTATTAAGCTGATGCGCGTTTATTTTCTTTAATTTACTCAATTGCCTTTCTAAGCAACTCCTGGAGGCGTTCAATGTCGTCTCGCTTCGTGGTTTGGCTTGCCATCATGTACAAAACATTCCCGAGAACCCTGCTATGAACGTTCCAGGAGCCATCTCTATCCGAGGAAATCCCCTTGGATAGCGCCTCCTGTACTCTGGCTGCAGAGTTGCTGTTATATCCCGAGATGGTATCCTTCATATATATCGCAAGCACAGAACCGAGGGCCCAAACTCCCGACACTTGAGGTTGTTTGGAAACGTCGCTCACAAAACTCTCGGACCAGGCAGACCATACTTGAGGTTGGCGATTTCCAATCTGTACCTCGTTGGAAGCTTGCCTCGAGGCCTCCTTCCATGATTGCTTCGCCCAGTTCCAAGTGCTTCCTTCCTCGATCCTTCGAAGCTCCTTCACTGACTCTAGTGCCACCTGACACCCGATAGGATGCGCGGTATAGCTGTGGCCGTGGAGAAGCGCGTCCGTCTTGTCAGTGCTCTCGAATGCCTTGAAGATGCTCGTCGAGGCGAGCGTAGCGCATAGAGGCACCAATCCACCTGTCAGTAGCTTGGCGTGGACGGATATATCGGGGCCGACGCCGAGGAACGACGCGCTCGAGAGCGGACCAAGACGAGTAAGGCCTGTGAAAACTTCGTCGAAGATAACTGGGAGGCCAGTCCAGGCTTGGGGGTCTGTGTCTTCGGGAGCCGGAGCTCCTTCGCTGAAGATGTCGGCTGAGCTACGAACCACGTCGACGAATGCCCGTTGGAAGAGCGGATCCCTGGGTGATAAGTGGTGTAAGCTTAGGAATGTGGAGGAAATAACAGCGGTGTGGAAAATGATAGGGAACACAGAGGCAAAACTTACACCATGATCATCCCTCCGGCGCCGAGCACCAACGGCTCCATTACGAGCGCACCAAATCTACGTCCCTCTCTGACCAGGCTCTCCAGAGAGGCGCGGATGTAACTCTCGTAGCTCCGATATACCGCAGACTGACTTCGTTGATCAATGTCAAAGATCTCCGACATTGAGCCGTACTCTTGGTTTTCGCCCAAATGCTCTCCGAGAGCGCTAGGGACTTGCACTTGCCAGTTCCCGTTGTCACATATCACGGTTGGATAGTCGAACCAGTAGCCCTTTCCGTCATACCACTCCACCTTTTCGTTATACACAGAAGGCTCAGTCGAATCCATCGCGCCCATAGTGTCACCATGGTAGCTGCCCTTCAATCCGAGAACGTGGAGTTTGTCGCCAGATTCCAAGTTATATCTCTCCCGCGTGGCTCTTAGCGCCATTTTCACGGCGACTTCCATGCCAGTACTTCCGTTATCCGAGTAAAAGACCCTCGAGAACCTGGGGTTGTTCATCGTCTCCAGAAGCGTCTTCGCGAGCTCGAGCGCCGGCTCGTGGATCGTTTCGGCAAACATGACGTGTCCGTACCGACCGGCGGCGTAGGAGGCCGCTAGGGTGAGCTTTGAGTTGGCGTGGCCTAGGCCTTGCGTCCACCAGGAAGCGGAGCCGTCGAACGTGGGTTGCAATAACGACTGGCTTGGGGGGCTACTGGGGCTCTTGGGTACCAGAGTTTGGAAGTAGTCGCCGTGGGCGGAGGTTATTGTCGTAATACGTGAAGGCGACAGACGACCGTGTTGGGTGAATGGATACCAGATCGTGTCGTAAGCTTCGCTTGACATGGCCTCGATGCGTGAAATCCGATCTTCGTGGCGGCTTTCGAGAGTGTTGACAACGGAGCGGGCCTTTTCCGTGGAGCTTGTTTTCTCGTAGTACTCTAACATGGCAGTCATGTCTGACTTCACATCTGATAATCTCGACGGTGGGGGTAGGAAAGCCTCAACGGAGATTCCATGTTCGCCAGCAAAGTAGTCGGAAAGATACGAATGGTTGTCGTAGCGGCCGTTCTCAAAGAGCAACACAGATTCGATGTCATAACCTCGGATCCGCAATGACTCGAAAGCCGAGATGGTTTGCGAAATACCCCCGAGCTTAGAGTCACCGATGAGGACGACGGGCAGCCGGAGGGGCGCGTAGAGATTTGCTTGAGTGGTTCCTGAAGGGGCTGGCGAATGAACACCGCCGGCTGTTTCGAGGAATAACCAACCGGGGCCGTCTGAGGCGCGACTTGTGGCATAGCGGTGGATTTTCTCGAGGACAGCATGATCGGTGGGAGTGGACTACGGGAGAGAATGAGAAGAAGTGTGATTTAGAGAGGAGAGGGGCATCTAGGGGTAAGATACCTGCTTTGATATCGAGGCGGCGAGATGGGGACTAACGGGATCTTCGAACTGAAATAGCGTTTTTGTCGAGGTCTGTGAAGCAAACTTCTTGATGTGGCTAAGTCAAGTTAGGAAGAGGCATGTAACAATTATTATCATGAACATGGGCACAAGGGCGAACGTTCTCCTGGCGAAACCAAAGTTAGCTGCGCGAACACTCCGAAATGGAGGGAAGATGAGATGGCAGCGCTTACACCCATCGTCGGCTTCATCTACTGAACCGGTGGAAACCGGCTTTAGAAAAGAGATTTGTTCATCAGGGCGGAACTTCCGGCTGGCATTGCACAGCAATGTGGTAAAGATGGTTTTGCCCACGTCAGTGTTGGCACCAAAGACCTGGTAGGCCTTGAGGGAGCGCCACAAAAGCGCTCCAATGGGGGCCATTCTCGTTATACGTCGGTGCGTCCTCTGTTCGGTTCTGCACCCCGAACAAAAAGCATTGTTCGTTGACGAACAATGGAGAGAAGCAATTCGCTCTCCACATGTTAAGTGAAACGGGCGGGGTTAAATCGGCATTAAAATCTCTGTTCCTGCATCGAGTCACATTTCATCCGCTTTCAGACTAGCTCGCTTCTCCCCCACGCTCTACCACCGTTTCTTTCCAGACCGACCTGAGCCGCGGATAGGAATATTCAAAGCTTATTTCTCCCCCGCCTACCTCGGAACAGGGTCAGCAACAGAGCCTCATCGTATTTTTCACCATGTCTCAAGCAAAAGGGCTCGAGAAGACCTTTCAGGACATTCTGGCACGCCGGGAGGCAAAGAGCCGACTTCGCCGTCTGACGGTGGTTCCTCCCAATTCCGTCGACTTTTCGTCGAACTCATATCTCTCCCTGTCAACCTCCGAGGATGTCCAGCGCGAATATCTCCAGAGGCTGCAAAGCGAAGTCGATTCCGCCACGACGTCCGCCAATGGGTGCTCTACATCTTTGCTTGGATCTGGCGGGTCGCGCCTGTTGGACGGAAACTCATCCCTTTCAGAATCCCTAGAACGTGAGATAGCTGCGTTCCATGGAGCAAAGGCCGGTCTGTTGTTCAGTTCGGGGTTCGACGCGAACGTTGGCCTCTTCAGCAGTGCACCGCAGCCTGGAGATATCATTGTATATGATGAGTTGATACATGCGAGTGTGCATGACGGGATGAAGCTGAGTCGTGCATCGAAGAGGATTCCTTTCCTGCACAATAGTGCCTATCCACGAGAGACGAGCAGTGGCGTGCAAGCGGCATCATCAAAGACCAACCAGGCCTTATCGTCCGTTCTAGCCGCTCTGGTGCGGGAGAACGAGGGTATCAGATCTGGGACAAGAAACGTCTTTATTGGGGTAGAGGGCGTGTATAGCATGGATGGAGACGTCACCCCATTAAAGGAAATTGTCGAGTGCGTTGAAAAGCTACTTCCCAAAGGCAACGGATACATCATTGTCGACGAAGCACACTCGACAGGTATTATCGGTGACCAAGGCCGAGGGCTAGTCTGTTCCCTGGGGCTTGAGGACAGGGTGTGGGCGCGGTTACACACATTCGGCAAAGCGATGAGTTGTGCAGGGGGTAAGTTCAAGTTTAGAGTTATCAGGCGTCCCTTCCTCTCCCTACGGTATTGGAACGTGGCTAACTATCCATCAACTTGCAGCAATCGTACTATGCTCCCCTGCGACGAGAGAATACCTGGTTAATTATGCTCGCACCTTCATATACACCACTGCTCCGCCCTTTACTACCCTCGCCAGCATTGAAACGACGTACCAGTATCTCATGAGCGGCAAAGCCGAGCCTCGTCTCAAACACCTGTGGGATATCGTCGAGCAGGCTCACACATTACTTCTGTCCCTCTGCGAACGCTATAACCCAGACCCAAGTATCCTCTACGTCAACCCCAGGAAACCTGAGTCTCCCATCATTCCCGTGCTGACATCCCGACCACGAAGTCTGGCCAAGCATTGCCAGGATCGCGGGTACATGATACGCCCTATCGTCGCTCCTACCGTTCCCCTTGGGAAGGAACGCGTGAGAGTTTGTCTTCACGCCGGGAATACGATGGACGAAGTGAGGGGGTTATTCGAGGCAATCAGGGCTTGGCTGGTCCAGGAAATCGCGAAAAGCGATGGACGCGGAGATGTTTCGGCCGAGAACACGGCGAGTGAAGCCAAATTTAAATCACGCATATAACTGTCAAATATGGGGTCTAGAGTACGGCCAATCTCGGCTACCTTGAGAGACCAGTGATGAAGATCATCTCGAGATACCTCAATCCAACTAAAAATCCTGAACCTCTGCCTTTTTTTCTCGCCCTTTTGTTTTTTTTTTCTATGCCGGCCCTCTTTTCTTTAGAAGTTCATTCTCAACCCAACCTAGAGTTTTTCCTCCCTTAGGAACGCCGACGCGGAAAAGGCAAACAACGAGGAACCGATGGAAACTAAATGTGACCATTCGAGACCGAGAATGTAAGATTCAACGATAGCATCATAAACGCCCCCAGACACTTGATCAAGGTAGTCAATATTTGAGGCCGCGTTTTCGATAATCTAAAGAAGAAAGGATGTGAGCATTGAGGCCATACATACCCGCGGCATGTGGAACTTCTTACCTCGGCCCGGACCGCCTCGGAAATCTCTAGCAAGATGAGAAGCTTGTCCAGTTTCCACCGCACCGTCTCCATCACGACCGCACTAACTATCGCCAACCCCAGAATCATGCCGAGCTGCGAAGTGAGGTACATCCCAGCTATCGCGGGCGCCTTCTTCCGGTGGTCGACGGAGGCTTGGATAGCGGTGAAGATGGCGGTCTGGGTGATGCCCATGCCGAACCCGCTCGGGATGATGTAGAGGGATTCGAGGGTGTTGGTGTCGCCGTGCCAGCGCACGAATAGGAGGAAATAGGAGAATGCGGAAGCGAGCGTTCCCAACATCAGGGTTTTCTTGTAATGTCCGGTTTTCTTGATTATTATTCCTGCGACGATTGCTCCTAGGGCGTTACCCATTACAGCTGGGAAAAGATGTGCCCCGGCTTTGGCATTCGATACCCTCTGGGTGACCTGAAAGTAGATGGGAACCGAGAACATGAGGCCTAATAGCCGTTCGTTAGTATGTGACAGGCTCATTCGGGGTGGTGTCTGTCGCAAGGTGAAGAGGACATACCCAACTGTGCCGCCGTCATTGCGCCGGTGATAAAGTATGAGTTCACGATACTGCGCTTCTGCAACAGCTCCAGCGGAAAAACTGGCTCAGGAGCCCATCTCGATTCCACCAGAAAGAAAAGCAAGCCTGCGATGAGAGACGTAGCGAAAAGAAGTAGAATGAGAGGATGCGTCCAGGCGTATGATTTACCGCCAATATCAAGCGGGATCAAGATGGCCAAGATTGTGATGGCGAGGAGGAGTGCCCCGAGGAAATCGATTCGCGCCAAAGAGCTGCGACTCTCCTCAGGTGGAACTGCCGTTAGGGCAAGGTCGCCATTGGTGGCATTGGCCTCTGAATCGCTAATGGGGACGGTATCCTCGACGATGTTTTTCACATGGGTGTTTGAATGCCCTCGTGGGAGGAACAACCAACTAAGCAAGGTCGCAAGGAGAAAGATTGGTGCCTGTCCGGTAAAGGACCACCGCCAGCCTATCGTGTCCGCTAGGAACCCGCCCACGGGCCCTCCCAGACTTCGTCCAGTAGTGGCGGCGAGGTTGAGCCCAGCCTGCCATGCCGCGACATCTCGCAGTGGGACCAGATCTGAGGGACTCGCGTTAGAAGCAGGTGGAAGCTAACAAAAACATATATGTGAATAGCAACACTCACCGGAAATTAAAAGCGCTGCTACAACACCCATGGCAGAACCGCCGGCACCCGAGATTGATCGCCCCAAGACCACTTGCCACATGGACTGACCAACGCCGACGAGGGCACTTAAATGCAGCTATTAGTGAGCTGCCCCTTTCCTTTTAAGACCGAGTGGGATATACTTACCAACCCGCCGCAAAGAATGTATACGATAGAGCCAAAATTGGCCGGCGTCCAAAGATGTCACTAAGCTGGCCGCTCTATTTGGAACTCGTCAGTCATGTGCCCAGTGTGTAGGGTAGGGCTGTAATGCATGAGGGTTGAGGGTGAAGATGACTGACGATGCTCTGGCATGAAGCGCCAGCAAGCGCGAACGAAGTAAGGAGCCAGCTTGACGCCTCCAAGTTATTAAACTCGGACGCTATGGTCGAGTGAGTCGCAAGCACCAGCGATCCATCGGCGTTCGCAGTAAACATTCCCAGTATCAAGATGGCAATAACTTTCTTGATAGGGTTTGGACTCGTCCCATCATCCTTCTGGAGAGCCTCATTGTCTTCAGGGTACTCTGCGGGGTCTGAATCGGGCGTAGGTGGTGTGACTTCAACGTCGTTAGATTCTTCGGCCAGGTACCAGGGGATGAAGGCACTGCTTTCCGAGCTGTCGAGGCTGGAGATTGTAAGGGAGCTCTCACTTGATGAAGATGACCGGAAAGACCAGAGACGATTACGGGTCTCGTAGGAAGGCAGAAGGGGCGTCCTCTCTCCTGCGCCTGTTGTACTCGGCCCTGGTTGAGGGTTGAGACTCCCTCTACGCTCTCCCATGTTGTCACTCGGTAGCAGATGTCCAATTCACGATGCAACAAGGTAAGAGAAGGCGAGAAATTCTAAAAATCAGCACATTGGGAGGACGCTAGGTGGGTATGCCATGTAGGGAGCAGAACTTGACTAGGCGACAGGACTCTCATTGCCGAGTCTCGCTGGTCAGTGATTCGTAGACATCAACTCCAAACTGGTTGATGGGATCCCAAATGCGAGCTCTAACACCATCACCCTTGTCCAATTAGTTCAATTGGCTTACTGCAAGGTCATAGAACAGCGGAATCAGATTTCCGTCCTAGCTCCTTCGTAGGTGAGTCACTGAATAAGACTAATCGTACCCAGCCAGCACAGCACTTCCTCTCGTCCCGTAGCATTGGGCTCCCTACCTCGGTCTCGCAAATACCGGTGCATGTCTTGGCGAATGCAGTCCTTATCCTGGCGAACCGGGGTCGGGTTCATCGCGCCGTGTGCGCGAATATGGCGTCAGACTTGGCCCCACTCTCGTCCGAAATGTCGTCTTGCGCGGCACGGCGAGCGTGATTTTCTGATCACATATTATCATCTTATTTGGAATGGATTTATAATTGTTCGGCGTAGTATTGATTACAATTCGATTTATTGTTGGTCGCGGGCGGGCTTGTGGTCTGCATGGGTGAGCTGGGGGAGCACAGCGGCATGTCTTCGTTGTCCTTGCCCACCCACTTGCCCGGTAGATCAAGGACGAGAAGTCAATGGCCATCCGGAGATAACCCCCACGTCATTTTCACGGCAATAGGCGACATATCTTGTTCGACGTGCCGATGTCCGGGGTGGAACGTGGAGAGGAGGGGAGAGACGCGAAGTCCAATCTTGCGACAGGACGAGGTTGGGATATTTGCATATCAGTCTATTCATATAGCCGGTTATGTATCAATTGAAGGCCAACGCAAGAGAAAGGAGGGCCGGGCAAAATCTGAAGTCCCAATTTCAACAGCCATTGAGCCCTCAAGATCTTTTCAGGTGCTGAAAGAAATCTTTCAAAAAATACGCCGAGCGTTTCGCATAGCGAGTCTTCTCGGGACTGTCAAAATCAACCCAAGTAACCCCGAATCTGGCCGTGTACCCCAGAGCCCATTCCCAGTTGTCCAACAAAGACCATGCGAAGTAGGATTTGATGACGATTCCCTCTTGACATGCTTTGGCCACCTGAGAGAGATAGGATCGATAAAATTCGATTCGGTGTGGATCCTCTAGGATGTCATTTGGACTCCTGGGTTGAAATCCATGCTCCCCCTTGGCCGTAGTTCCATTTTCCGTAATGTAAATAGGGACGTGATAGCGGTCCCAGATCCATCGTAGAAGCTTCGCCCAGCCCCATGGAGCAGTCCGCAGCCACGGCGTATCACTCTCGATCCCTCGTTCAAGCCCCACCTTGTTCCGGTCGACCTTGATAATATTACCGCGGAAATCTCCATCCTCAGGCGGTTCGTCTCGGTGCTTGACAAAGAAGGACGTGTAGGAATTCATCCCGTAGAATTCCGAGCTTCCTCGCACCAAGCTCTTCTCCTCGGACGTAAAGCGAGGCAGGCGGTGGCCGAGTTGTGCCCTCATCGACGCCGGATAGTCGCACTCCCCGTTTCCGTACAGAGGATCAGCGAACCAGGCGATTTCGAATTCGGTGGCACGTTGCGCCGCTTCAACGTCTCGAGGGTCGTCTGCGTCCCACGGTTCGGACCAGCCGCCGTCCAACGTAATCATAATGTGGCCGTTTTGAGTTGGCTGAAATTCACGTTTATACATTGCGCACACGTGGCCGTGTGATACCAGTTGTGTATGTGCGACGATGAAAGGTTCCGTTGGGCTTGTATGCCCGGGAGCGTGTCTTCCCTCGCCGTGTCCTGCACGAGCAACCAGTGCTGGCTCATTGTACGTGATCCAGTACTTCACTCTGTCTCCAAAGCGGTCAAAGCAGAGTCGGGCATAGCGCACAAAGTCTGGCGTGTAGCGATCTTGATCAAGCATGCCGCGATACCGTTCGTACAGGCTGCTGGGCAAGTCCCAGTGGAACAGAGTGACGAAGGGAGTGATCTCGTTCTTCAAGAGTGTGTCGATGAGTGTATTGTAGAATGCTGCTCCTTCCTCATTGACCGGGTCATCCTTTCCGCCAAGCGGAATGATGCGTGACCAGGACAGGGAGAAGCGGTAGGCAGTGACTCCGTATTCCTTCATCCGAGCGATATCTTGCTCATAAAGCTGGTAGGATAAACACGCGTCGTCAGCGGTGCTGTCGTCGTTGATATGCCCGGGGCTATGGCAAAAAGTATCCCATATCGATGGGCCTTTTCCTCCTTGCTTCCAGGCACCTTCGATCTGTACTGCAGAGGTCGCATATCCCCAGTGGAAATCCGATGGTAGTGATCCCTTAATCGACGGATCAAATTGTGATTCTGAAAGCGGCTGCATCTTGTTGTATTGTGTAATTCGAAAAGGTCTTTCGAATCCGAGGAGGAGCAGAGGAAATCAACCGCCTGTTCTGAAACGCTTTCAATTTATATAGCGAGTAACTGTGAAACAAGTATTTGACAGATCATTTTCATTCTTCTTTAATCTCGGCCGTCATTCTCCCGAAGGCGCAGGAATACGTGAAAAAAGGGCCCCGAAACAAACAAACAAAATTTTGTGGCAAGGGTCATGCAGGTGCGACAGAGGGGTTGCGTCGGTCTCCCCGTTCACCATTTACACCCAGTCACTCCAGGATGATCCCCTCCGATAAACAAGACCGTCTTTCTCAAACTGCGGCCCCTCAGATTCTACAATATACCCCAATTCACAACGAGAGTAAGAGACCTTGGCCTGCTCCCTCTCGTAAAAAGTATCGAAGCGCGGCGAAAGCGCGTCCCGCAGAGACGCGACGTTGCCTTGCGGGTGAAGCGCGTCCCACGGCCTAGAGCACGTGATGCCCTTGCAAGACTTGGGTAACGAGGAGCAGAGAGTCGAGGCGAGCTACGACTTTGCTGATTGGCAAGCCCAACAGAGTCGTCACCTTGGAGTCAGGCCTGAGAATATTGTGCATTTGTCCAGGATCGGTCTGGAAGATGAGTATCAATCAGTTTCTCTGTTCTTCCGGCTGAGTCAACACAGTTCAAAAACTTACATTCAAGTCATACAGCTCATGCTCGTTCGTGCACCATACGGAGTAGTACAGATTATACTCCTCCGAAACAATGCGGATCGCCTTGTACGTGTTGTTCAGGACGAGGGATTGGTTACGTCCAAAATAGCCGAACTTGCCTTCCGCAGCAGCAATTCCCCAGAATTCAACATTAACATGGTCATGGCGAATCTTGGCTGCGTCGGTAAGGCCGTCCTCCGTGAGGGGGATGGGGATGCCGTCAAAGTCGGCACGGGAGGGTCCTTGGGCTAGTTGAACGATGGTGGGCGTTAAATCGGCGTGCTGAGTCACAATCTCGGATACTTGGCCCTTGGGGACTCCGGGTCCGCGGACGATCAGAGGAATGTTAATGTCTTCTTCGAACCCGCATTCTTTCCCGGGCTGCAGCCGGTGGTAGCCAATATGGAAACCGTTATCAGTCGTGTAAAAGATGTAGGTATCATCTAAGATGCCATAGGCTTCAAGCTTCTCAACGACGGAGTCGACGAGCTCGTCAACGGCTTGGAGAGCTCGCAACCGACTGCGGTAGAAGTGGTCGTTGAAGGCGACGTTCTCCGGGCTCTGCTTTGGCTGCTGGTAGATCCAGTTGGCGCCGGACGGGAAGTCGGGGTTGAAGTTGGCCCTTCGGGGAACAATGGCGTCGGGGAACAGGTGAGCATGGCGCTCGGCAGGAATAGGTGGTGAGAAGTAGGCCGACACATCCGGCTGGTCAATGGGAAGGGAGAAGGAGTCATTTTCATTGACCAACTTGCCCAGATCGACATTTGAATGCGGCGCCACCGGAGCCACCTTTTTAGGAAAGAAGTCAACACTTGTTCTAAACAATTGCGCCTTTCACACGTCAGCGAATCATTTTTTACTTACTCCGAGGAAGAATGGCTTGCCGCCAGCCACGGCCTCGTCAAGGAAGCCCAGGGCTTTTCCGGCAAGGACATCCGTGCTGTATTGGCCTTCGTAGCTCACCGGCGGATCCTGGTTGCGCTGGAAGGTGGCATTGAGGTACATGTATGTAAACGGGTCGAGAAGGAAGTCGGAGCCTGTCCATGCCGCTGGATACGGGTTATTGTAGTTGTTGACGTCGTGGGCATTGAAGAGCTTGCCAGTGTAATACGTCGCGTACCCCAGATCTTGAAGGAAGGTGGGCAAGTAGTGGTCATTGAGACCCTGCGCGACGAACTTGGGGAATCCGCCTATGGCAGGCGTGAGTTGATTAACGTTCTTTTAAATTAAAATAATTAAAGAGTAGGCTAGGGAGAAGACCAAATACCTACCATGAGGGGGTGAAACGTCGGTGACGTTGGTATTATGAGCAAGCTTTCCAGTCCAGAGGGTCACTCTAGCAGGACAGCAAATTGCGGTTGTGCAAAAGTGCTTCTTGAAGAGTGTGCCTTGATCAGTGAGGTGCTTCTTGATAAGAGGCAGGTAGTCCAAGGAGTCCATGTGCAAGTCCTGGTCATCAGTCAGGATGAAGACGATGTTTGGCCGCTTTCCACTCGGACCGAAAGCTGCCCTGTCCTGGCCCAGGAGGATCTGGTCCTTCTCGGCACTGACACCAGGCAAAAGTGAAGGAATGGTGGCCTGCAGCAGCAGCAGGCCGCATGAGAGAAGTTTAGATTTGATTGCCATGGCAGATCAGCATAAGAAGAGAAATGAATCAATCAATGGGTGCCGAGGAGTCAAGTGGAGTGCGGGTTGTGCTTGGAGCTCGCCTCGAGGTTGTAGTGGATTTTATAGAACGTTCATAATATGCAACAAAGCGTCAATGCTGAAGACTGACAGGTCGAACCAGCCCATGGAACCATGGAGATCTTCTTCCAGGATGGTCTTAGTGCTTGGGCCAATGGTGGGGCGCTCTTGCCATTCCTTTGAATGGATGGAGAAACACTGGATTGTTACATATATCTCCTTTATGAATTTTAAGTCAACTCTCTCTGGGATGAGGGAGTCTACACCTACTGGCTTGGGCAATGTCTCCTAGACCGGCGGAAACGGGCGGAGCTATCCCATTCGGACATCATACCTTCCATCCGTCCCAATCCATCGGATCTGTCCTTAAATCTGCAGACCGCCCGAGGAGATGCTTGTCTGGATAGGCACATGTAAAGGCAAGCCTCTCCCCCGTTCAGACTGTTATCATCCCCTCCCGAGTGAGCTCTTGAAGAAGCAAGTACACATGATCACTAATTCTACCACGCCTTGCGTATCCCCTGCCATTCCCCTTGGTGTTAAGGACACACCCCTCTTTCTCAAGACTTTGACGGCGGCAAGATCGACGCGACTGGATGGTCGCCGGACAGGTGGGAGGGTGTCGATCATTGCGAGCTCTTTTCGAGCCAGCATGAGACATGTTACCGACAGAATGGATAAGTCGGCCCTTTCATGGTCACTCTCGTGGAGGTGAATGCAAGCAGAGACAGAAATATATAATCAAGTGTAGTTTACGCGGCATTAGGTGGATCTCACAATAATCACGGGTTCCTGCCTCTTGGAGCATGCAAGAGCGTCTTCTGTTATTCAAACAGTCTTGCAGCCCACACCTTGAATCTGAACCGAAGCGGAATGTCGTCTCTGGGCATTCGTCTCGATATGTCGTGATGGAAACGCAAATTGATGCTGTTGATTCGGAGCCATTCCGAACTGTACCGCTGCCTCGGTTGTCGAATAATCTAGATAAGGACACAGACTTCGATACTTGAAAGGCATTCCCTTCAGAACGACGACTTGGTCGCCGGTGTCGGCCGTCAACCGGGAGAGCATTCGAAGTTGGAACAGGGTCCCGAAGTGCCCAAAGGTGGGGCCGATGGCGTGCTCTGCCGTTGCCGCCAACCAGCGTCAGGAATCTCGAACGACCCTGTTGACTCTGCCATGGGGAATATCCCCCCCTGTTATTGGATAGAGAGGGTGTGGGATCACCTCATGGCAAGATATACGGAGTACGGAGTAGGTCCGTCGAACACAGCTGGGATCAACGCGAGGTATTATCTTCATCATTCATGCTCACTACTGAGGTGCAGGGGGTGTTGAAAATGAAGCGAGAAGGGAAGCCAATTTCCAATAATAATTATTCATTGTTATTACCAATATACGCTCTTTCGCCTGTCTTATTGAACATGGGGTACTGAGTGAGTCCTTTCCATACGAGTTCATTTTCGTCGTTAAAGTAAACTACATTTTATGGCGAACCTGCGTGCTTCACTGCCACATGTCTGTCATGATACATAGTTCCTTCCATCTGGGCTAGCCCCAATTCAGTTTTCCCCTCCCCACGTTTTCCTTCCTCTCCTTCCCATCCTTTACCTCGCACATGTTCCGCTCCTCCGGACCACGGCCGCGACAGGCGTGGCATTGGACTGTCGTAGCCACGCATCTCAAAAGGAAAGCTGAGACTAGGGCATCAATCCCATCCTCTCTCTTCATCGAGAATAGGTCGCAGAGACGGGCGACGTATGAGCGGGACAAGCCCAAATAAACTCCACCAGATGTCCTTCCCCATCGGGGAGCAAAGGAGTGCTGGCGAGGCAGCAAACAAGACTACGACCAAGATCAGCAGGAAACACACAAGCTGGTCGGCAACCTCTGCCTATTGGGGGTACCACTCAGCAGCAGGTAGGCTGTCGAAGACGCCGTCGAAGTGCCCCTGGATACGCCGGGTAACAGCGCCGATGCACATGAGTAAAACAAGTTTCGCTAAGATGGGCCCCGCCTTTCCTTCTATCTCAGCGCCCGCCCCTTTAGTCTCGGGTCGAAAGAATAGAAACGCGCCAGTTCCGGTAAGTACCGTGAGCCAAGCCGTCAAAAAGACCAGATAGTCTATCTGGGGGCGGTGCGGGCGGTGCGGGCGCAGGCCCATGCGTGGTAGAGGACCGGGCAACGGTGGAACAAAGATAAAATCGGAATCCCAAGATCGCATATCATTTCCTCCACCTTACGCTTAGTTCCTTTTAGTGGTGTTGGCCGGGAATTCGGGAGGTGGCGCCGAGTTCGCGGTGGCCGGATCCGGACGGAAAAAAAAGTTTTGAGGCGGGCAAAGGGGGCGGTCCTCGTAACGTGACACCTTGCCCTTGACCTTATCCTTACACTTGTCCTGCCCATTCTCTTTGCTCTTGTCCTTATCTTTGTTTTTAATGGCCGCGGAGACTTCGGAGGGCTGGCTCGCCTTGGTAGAGCCGGTGGGCTGGGCGGGGCCGGTGGCTTTCGAGCGAGTACCATCAGCCAAGCGGGCAAAAATACCAGACAGTTTATCTGGGCCCAAGGGGTCTTGGCAGGGGGCCGGGAGGGAGGAAAGAAAGTTCTCGAAGGGAGAAACGGCGGTGGGCAGACTCCATCACTTTGTTGGGTCTGGGGAGAGTCCCGGGGACAGAGTGAAAAATGATTTGTTCGAGCGAGGGGGACGAGTTCGGATCGGATGTATGTCCCGGGCCTAAAAGGGAGACATCTCCTTTCTCCGTTCCGGAGCTTTCGGAAGCGTATCTCGGGGGATCTCCTCGTTGGTCGTGGGGTCATCGTTCTGTTGTCTTAGGGTCAGTACGAAGGAGACGAGGTCGAGGAGCACTGGGGAATCATGGAATCGCGGACAAACATACAACTTGGCGGCGAAAGAGCGGAATGGCAGATATCATCGATTCAAAGTTGGTTCCCTGGTGGCAGACCGAAATCCGGAGATTGGCCGCGTTTGTTTTTGGTCTTGGGTAAACGTTGCGTGGAGAATTGAAGCTGTCATGGAAAGGGAATCGATTCTAACCGAAAAGACGGTCAGTGCAGCCTGCCCGCGCATCACAGATACATGAATTGAGTGCCTGTCATGATTGATGGCTCCTACTAAAGTCTGGAATTCGTATGCGTAGTTCCTTCCCCCTACGCTCGCCTCAATTCAGGTCTTTCCCTCTCCTTCCCATCACTTGCCTCGCACATGCCCCGCTCCTGCTACTTTCAAAATGGGGCCCACCCCCTATGCAGGCGCGACATTGCAATGTTGTAGCCACCTCATTTCGTAGTTGCCTGTTAGATACAATATCGTGTGAAGGAAGGCGGAGAGGGAGCTGAATATTGCCTCTTTCCCATAACTCGATGAGGAGTCATGAGGACCTGATCCGATGTAGAGTATCTTCTACTTTTGGCACGCACGTGATGAATGTGGTTGATTTCTCCCGCATGCACTTCTCACAGCAAATTTTGGTGAGAGAACGAACTGGGCTAGTCTCGTGAGGCCTCATGCCTTGATTGGGGTGTTCTAAACGTCTTCGGAGGATAGATAATTCATATAGACTCTCTGCCGCCTGCTGGACAGTATTACTCCGGCTCGAAATAGCTTGCACTTAGCCCTCAAATGTAGTAATCGTCGAACGAACCAAAGGTGCACTCCTCCCCTTCATATCGGGACAAAAGAGAGTCAACGTACCGGCCTGCTCGGGGTCCCCAATAACTGGGAGAGACGTTTGACCTCCATCTTGCATCGTCGGCTCTCTTGCCGTCACCAAAATCCTGCCACCGAATCAACACCACCGATTGCCCCCCAACCTCAGGTGTTTCGACTTTCCACGCCATGGATTCTGTCAGGCAATAATGGCACCTCTTAATAGGTATGCGACCATCTCCCCAACCACACTCCGTGGCAATACAGTCCATTTCATGGGACCAGAGGCACACGTGCCGCTTGAAAATGTCACCGATTTGCTGTCCCGCACGAACACGAAAGATGTGGGGATGCATTTTGGACCATTCAAAGTGCGGACATATGTTCCAGAGTGGGTGGTACCCTTCTAATACGTCGCGAAAGTCCCCAGCTACATTCTCGCATTGCCCTGGGGAGTCCTGGGATTTAGAAAATAGATATATAGACGTTCGGAGCACGAGATGCGTGTTGACAAGCTTAGGTTCTTGGCGAACCCCAACTCCAATTTCTGGTGAACCGGGAAAGCTGTATGAATACTTCACGGTGCCACGAAGAACATCCAGCGGGTAGTTATTCAGCCCGTGCCGTGAAGATCGTGTGACTGCTGCCAAGGTGCTCCACGAAAAAGATAATGAGTACTGCCGTGGGATAGCTTCACAGGCAAGCGTCGCGCGTTCAACAATCCCAACGGCCCGGCATCCGATATTCTTCCCCGCTCGAATCCGTTGCTTGGGGAGACTGGGGAGATGGAAGATCTTGCAGCTGGAGCAGAGTATATGATCGGGTAGGACACCATCGCTTTCTAACCGCTCGAGAAGATTCCACTTAGCGTCGGCGCTCAAACGGAGTGAGTCGAGACCAAGCATCCGCAGGGTTTTGCGGCTAGCAAGTGCCAGCGCTGCTATGTCCGGACGACAGAGATGTTCTGTGATGGCTAGCATCACCTCGACAGGAAGCTTGTCGATGGCAGGACCACGTCGTAACGTATGTAGTAGCCGCAGAAGACCAGACTTTTTGTCATTCTGGAGGCTTTCGTGGGGCTGTGTGACACTGGAATGCATAATGCTTGACACGGGTTGGTCTCCTCCCGACCGAATTTGTTCTGCCAGTTGCACATCCAGGCCGGACTCAGTGTCGGTACCCTTGTCCTTTTTCCGTCCGCGCCGGCGCCGGGTACGGCCACCCAGCAACTGGCGTGCTTTGGTGACAATGCGATCAAACATTGTAATTTCTTTTGTGGCAGGCTCGAAGGTATATTCTTGATGAAGGGAAATAGCCTCGGTGGGATGAGCCTATAGCGTAGATTCAGAGGCGTGGGTCACTATTGCTGGTCTGAATTGGGTCGTCATATTAATCGATGATGATTGTCTCAACGACTCTAGATATAGGCGACTAGTTCCTTGTTGCTTCCAAAAACACATAGGTTCTGGGCTTTAATGAATCAGAACGCATTGGTGTAATAAATACTCCATTACTAGTTGTCCATCGCTTCATCACATGCAGCATTGAGCTTTGAGGCCCTCTCGAGGCCTCCTGCCAGCCCTAGTTGAGGTATTGAATCAAGAACTAGTAGGGTAATATTAGCTTCATGATTCACATCCTCACTGGGCGTGGTCCAATTCCTTTTCTTCACCAGTTACAGGATCCATGCAATCAAAATCCTCACGACCGCCGTGAACTTTCTCATCATACAGAGATATAGAGATCGAATGAAAGGGTTTCAAACTCATATGAATACCCGTGAGGTCCCCGGATTCTCCCTTCTGTATTTTCTCTCATAAGCAGTAAACGTCAGAAATAAATCAAGCTCTTGAGCCCTCCCGACCCGGACCATGAACTCATGTCGCGACGTCCAATTCCGGCTCCGACCCCGGGAGAACCCCACCGCGATATGGTGGGGCCGTCGTCGGAATTTGGCCCGCCATCTTCAGTTTATTCCGTTTCTACCAACATCAACTTAGCGCGGCTATTAGGCTGGGCTTCGTATTGCCACAAATTCGCTGGCTGCTGTGCTCTGCAAACTACGCCCGCCACCGGAGCGTATATCCTGAAAATTCCATTCTAAACTCCGGAAATTAAGCAAAAACAAGGGTCCAGAATCCCAAGAGGCGGGGTCGAATGACGTGCTCGCCAATAAACACACCCGTCGTTTCGATTACTGCCAACCACCTTGACTGGTCTCATTTTCCAATTGGTCCGCCATTCTAAGCTTAGTAGAAGATAGAGGCTAGAGTCGAGCTCTCAACTATGGGTCCCTGGATCCACTCCCAATAACACGTCCCTATCGGGAACGAGGTGCAAACGCCATCAACGCTAGGTATTAACACCGTCTTTTACCATCCGGATTGGGACGGTTCCCGGGGGGAGTTGGGATGACGATACGGCCCCAGAACTCGATGTAGGCTTCATACTCTAGCTCTACAGTCCGTGTTCGCCAATCTCGGCTTTGCGTCTTGCCACCACCCTACCATCTCTTCCAATGAAGATGCCATATTCGGAGATAGTAGATATGGTGTCTCACTAATCCCATGTCGACAATTCCTGGGTTGCATGGAGTGGGGGGTGGGGGTTTTCTTGCCCGCCCCTGTCCCTGTCCCTGGTCCCTGTCCTTGCGGACGACCTGTCGTAAACACCTCCCCATGTTGGTCTGTGAGTCGCAAGAACATCCCGACTAACACCACACCACAGGCTCTTCCAAGGAGGAAATAGAACGAGCCTCGCTAATAAGACGTATCCTCGCCCATGTTCACTCTCGAGCACACAATCTGCCCGCATACTGGCGTCAGGATGTCACCCACGTCTTCGGGAGAACGGGGCGTAAGGCGCCGCGGGTACCCATCCCTTTGGGACGTTCTATTTGTAAACTCTTATCCAAGAATGAGTACATTATGCTGGAATCTGAGATATTATCTCTATTTGCATATCGTCCAAACGGGGCCCGTAAACGGTGTGTATGTGCCGCTCGCCCTTCGACGACGACAAAAACCGCCATCTCGGTTACAACAAGATGCATTTCATTTGTATGGGCAAAAATGGCGTCATCGAAGAACCTACCAAATCTTCAACTGGGTGCTCTCATGGGTCTGGATCCCGCCATTTTGGCTCCGTTGACTTTTGTGAGCTGAATTGATTGAAAGAATGCCGATAGTGCTTTTCTGCCTCTCGGGGATATGTGTGTGGACCCTGAGATTTTTTGTCTTTCCCCTCCGGATCTGTCTTCGCAGCCGACAATAAATAATATCATCTATTTATATTTATTATAAGGGGGACTTCCAAATTTTGTCGTTCTGGGCTTTCGTGGGTTCTGATACCTTCTCCATCTCGGGGCCCAACGAAAGAGGGCTCTTATAAGCGTCTTCGTCTATCATTATTATAACTGCGGCCAACTACTCTTTCCTTTGCTGGGTTATACAAAGGCGCCCTCATCACAATGGCGACTGTCATCTCATCAATTAAGTACGGTGACTCGTCGTCCGACGCCGAATCCGTCGAGAAGAAGAACGATGCTACAGTGGAGGTCGCTCCCCTCGGGAAGCCATTCGAAGACAAGCGGCGATTTTTTTGGGAGAAAAAGATCAAGAGTGAAGACCTAAATGCCATTGCGACGCAGCCGAGTGTCTACGACAACCCTGCTTTGGCGGGAAAGTATCAACCCCGTGCGGACTGGTATGGATATCTTGATCTTTACAACCTTTCAGCCCATCTTCTAATCTCGTTCTAGGGAGAATATCCATCGTTTTGACCCCTCTGCGCGATGGACCTGGGGAGAGGAAACCAAGTTGGTGCGAAAGATTGACTGGAAGATCATGATATGGGCGTGTATCATGTTTGTCGGCTTGGAGATTGATCGCGCCAATCTTGGTCAGGCCGTCTCTGACAATCTTCTCGACGATTTGAAGCTCACAACAGATGGTGAGTGAGGCGTGCTGAATTTAAGAACTACGGCAGTCGACCAGTGAATATCATCCTGACTTGATACTTCTCTAGATTTCAACCTGGGGAACACAGTCTTCTTTGCCTCCTTTTTGTCAGCCGAGCTGCCGTCTCAGCTTATATCAAAGAAGTTGGGTCCGGATCGATGGATCCCAGCACAGTTGACGCTCTGGTCCATTGTCGCCGCGTGCCAGTTCAAGCTCTCTGGAAGATCATCGTTCCTTGCCTGCCGCGCCCTGCTAGGTCTCCTACAGGGCGGCTTCATCCCTGATGTAAGCAGTCCTCCATACGAAGCAACGTACGACCAAGCCCATGCTAACGAGCTCTAAAGATCATCCTCTACCTCTCATACTTTTACAAGCACCATGAGATGACACTTAGGCTTGGCTTTTTCTGGTTGTCCATGACTGTCGCCGACATCATCGCCGCTCTTGCGGCTGCCGGTTTGCTCCAGATGCGCGGCGTCCTCGGGCATGAGGGGTGGAGATGGCTGTTCTTGATCGAAGGACTCTTTACTTTGGTAATCGGTCTCGTCTCGTTCATTCTAATGCCGCCCAGCCCTACCCAGACAGCCAGTCGCCTGCGAGGCAAGAAGGGTTGGTTCGACGAGAGGTAGGCAGCTGAGAGACCTGTTATTCCCCCAAGTATGAGTTGGAAATTAACGTGTTTGATGCAGGGAGGAAGCGATCATGGTCAACCGCATCATCAGGGATGACCCCACCAAAGGCAGCATGCATAACCGACAGGCTATTACCCCCAAACTGCTATTCAAGAGCATCTTGGATTACGATCTGTGGCCCATTTATCTGATCGGTCTCACTTTCTTGGTACCAGGGATGCCGCCAAGACAATACCTGACTCTGTCACTAAGGTAAAGTGATACGAAAAACAAACATCGTTAAGCCTTAAAGACGCTAACAGATACGCAAAGACAAATGGGCTTCAATGTCTTCCAGACGAACCTGCTCACCATCCCCGCGCAAGTCCTTGGAAGTGAGTGGGAGCTCCTTATATATCTCAGGTATTATGGTTTATTTAGAGTTTCCGACGCTGACACGAATTTAGTCATTACAATGATGGTACTCCTATGGATCGCCGAGCGTTCCAAGCAACTCCTGCTCTGGTCTGTACTACCTCAGATTTGGAGTCTCCCACTCTTGATCTGGCTTCGCGTGGCCTACGACCCCACCAAGTCGAGGTGGACAACGTGGGGTATCCTCACTCTTCTCATCGGAAAGCCACTCCGTAAGTTTGGGAACGAGAGCCACAATACCTCGCTAGAGCCAGAAGCTAACGCGTAGAAACCTTTTTAGCACACGCCATCCAGGTTGGCCTCGCCTCCAGGAACTCCAACAGTGTACGCGGCCGAACGGTCTCTGCGGCCATGTACAATATTTTTGTTCAGATCGCCCAGGTGATAGCCAGCAATATTTACAGAGCCGATGACGCCCCCCTGTACAGGCGGGGAAATTCGATCCTGCTGGGATTGGTGGCTTACAATACGGTCCTCTACATCGCCGCGAAATTGTACTACGTGTGGAGGAACAAGTCTCGGGATAAGAAATGGGCTGCACTCAGTGATGACGAGAAACTGAAGTATCTTGAGAAGGAGGCTGACAGTGGAAGTAAGAGGCTAGACTTCCGCTTTGCGAGCTAGATGTATTAGGATGAGGACGTGTAGAGCTGGGAGTCGAATCCAAGTAGGAGTGCAGTAAGAGTGAATGATCAGCTTAGTTTGTTGACAAATACAATTGCAATTTAAACGCGGTTTATTGCAATCTAAAACGTTTTACACCCGGATCTTAGCATTTAGGAGATAAGAGCTAGTATGAAGCTGACATCCAAAGTCTCCTAAGAGGTAGAATATTTCTTTTCTAGGTGACTGCGGGCCTCTTTTGTCAGTCCCATTCTGGATGAGACGCAATATCCCGCAGCGACACACTTAATATCAACTTGCAGTTGCTACCCGCCGTGTTCTCAATGCCAAGATCCGTTTATCAGATCCCATTACAAACCGGTTGATAATAGTGTGCCTGCCAGGGGTCCTTGAGGTAGTAGACATACAGTGACATATCTATTATTAACCTCACTCTTATCACCGACGGCAGAGCATATCCTGGAAGAGTGTGGGGTCGACAGCTTGGTGTATTAGCTAGCCGGTGGCGTCATCAACAATGAGGGTGAGAACATACCTCTACGCCCCTCCATCTCGCCAATGGAGGGGGTTGCATTAAGCTCGACATTGATTAGTTTCTCCACGGGCAACTGCAACTGGGGAAGTGGGAGTGACCCTTTCGGTATTTCGACATCCTGCGTAGATATTAGTGCTCTCGAGTGGACGGACACAGGAGTTAGAGACATGCCTAAGTCCGACGGGAGATTGTGCCTCGCTCTATTTAGCTGCGCCGGAGATCCTGCTTTCCTGATTTCTACGTCTTGTTTGTGCAAGTCAACTGTCGCCCCTGGTCTAGATCACCCGCATCAACAAGAAATCCCCTACGAGTGAAAACACTTGGAAACGGAAAATGGCTCCCACTGCTGTTGAGACCACTCCAGGCACCGTCCCCACGGTCGTCAAGACCCTCAAAGAAGAGGCTAGCAAGCCGCAGCCCCTTAGGACCACCGGCGTCCTCGACCAATTTGACTCTTTTGATGTGACCCCTATCATTGGACGCGAATATCCCAAGGCCAATCTCGTTGAGTGGCTGGAAGCTCCCAACTCTGACGAGCTTATCCGTGACCTTGCCATTACCAGTAAGCCCATAATAACACCGACGCCTCACCTCACAGCCCCTCATCTGAGACACTCTGACGTGAGTGTGTATCCAACTAACACCGACCAGTCTCTGAGCGAGGAGTTGTCTTCTTCCGTGCTCAAGATAATCTCACCAACGAGCTTCAGAAGAAGCTCATCCTCCGGCTTGGTGAGCTCACGGGCCGGCCGAAGACTAATGGTCTCCATATCCACCCTCTTCTCAATTCTGAGCGTGAGATCCTCGGCGGCGACGACCTCGAAATTAGCACCATCAGCTCCGTCCAGCAAAAGAAGTACTACAAGACCTACTATAAGACGAGAGAACTCGCGAGCCCCAAAAAACAGGCTCGTGCGCAGTGGCATAGTGACATTGCCTTTGAGCCCGTCCCTGCGGACTACAGCTCGCTTCGTCTCGTCCAGCTACCCAAGACAGGTGGTGGTATGTTGTTTTCCCAGTTACCACTACTGCGTCAATTCTGTCAGCTAACTTGATGATTGTTAGACACCCTTTGGGCTAGCGGATACGACCTGTACGATATCCTCAGCGAGCCTTTCCAGAAGTTCCTCGAGGCACTCGAGGTGACGTTCGAGCAGCCCGGCTTCGCAGAGGCCGCTGAACGCAACGGCTTCAAGCTCTATGACAAGCCTCGTGGTGCGCCCGAGAACATCGGGTCCATCCTCAAAGCCATCCACCCCGTTGTGAGGACCAACCCCGTGACGGGGTGGAAGTCAATCTTCCCAGTGGGCGGGCACGTCAGCCACATCAACGGCGTCACTGAGGAGGAGAGCCGGAAGCTCCTCGACTGGTTCCTTGAACTCCTTCACAAGAACCACGACCTCCAAGTCAGGCTCAAGTGGCAAAACCCCAATGATATCGGTACGTCTTAGGATCTTAAATGTTACTTCTATGACCAAGGATCTAACATGTTTGAAGCCATTTGGGACAACCGCAGCGTGTTCCACACTGCCACCTTCGATTACGACGAGCAGGGCGATCGCTTCGGCAACAGAGCGGTTGGGCTGGGTGAGAAGCCTTATTATGATCCCAACAGCAAATCCCGCAGGGAAGACTTGGAGGCTAGGAAGGCCAGTGCGTGAATCAATTGATGTTTAGGTGAGATGGCGGAAGGTTACTCTGCAATGGCGTTCGGAGCGAGAGCGAATACCCAGAGAGTGACAGGCATATGTGACGCAGACATGAGCGTAGTTTCCTCGTAAAAGGTCTTCAATAAAACGAGATTGGCATTCCATATAATGGTAATACTATTGTTATTGGAATACATGTCAGTCTGTCAATGCAGTATAGCCATTGTCATCCAGCAGTGCATGGTGATGTCCACCCGAATAGAGCCTCCGTTGCCCCTTCTATTGATTTCATTTCACGGGTCGAACATGTAAATAAAGAATGACGTATGTGAAACATAGCAGTGGTAATCCAGTTGTATATTCAGGACAGCGAATAGATCGCAACTTGTTCCAGAAGACTTCTCTAACAGGCACGCCCCTTCTCTAGAACTAATGTGGTTGCGAACATATTGTCCTCGTGATTACCAGTGAACGGGAAGCCGAAACATTGAACAAACGGCTTTTCGCCATCGTTGAGCTTCAACTTCAAGATGGACATCTTCGCAGTCTTGGTGGTTTCGCGGGCTGGAAGTGCTGCAAGTAGCTTATTAGACACCTCCTCTGCAGTTGAGGTCCAAGTGCCGACATGGAGTCTAATGTCAATGATGAAAGACTCGCTTGGATACCCTCCACGTCGGCGAAAGCAGCGGCGCTACTCAGCAATCTTGGGAACTAGATTCAGATGCCAACGGAAGACCACCTGTTCGCTTAGTTTGACCAGCAGAACTGCGTACGAGGTTCATAGGGTATCCCATTTTCCGACCACCTACAATACGGACGTTGTTGCCATCCTGGAAGACTAGCACACAGTCATATATGCCAGACTTAGGCGACTTTTTCTTGATATCAGACATATTGTCTATAAAAGCCAGACATATACATTAGCATAGCAGGATTCATAGCGGTCAAAAGACTTAAAAGAGAAAAGATCGACTTACCTGAATAAGTCGGATGTGATATATAGACAGATACATCTAGTTATCTAGCTAATAATGATGATTGTAATCGCCTAATTCGACGTCCTCTGAAATGCAGCATTATACGCCTCAGGATCATTGTTTTCTCGGCCACTTTTGCGACACGGCTCTCGTAATATTCGGGAGGACGAGGTGGTTAGTGTATTTCTGTTCTAGACGAGGCATGTCTTTTTTCGATGACTGCCTCTGTCCTACTATTGTGTTGTGTCGATGGGACTAGGACCTCGCTCGGGTTTAGTAAATAAAAGAGGGAGAAGAGGAAAAAGAGAGGACAACCGCGATGTTGGAGTCGTATTTATAGAGAAAAGATCAACTGATAGTGCTTACGTCAATAGGACTCGGCGCCTTCCCTCACCGATCTGATGGAAGTTGAATGCGAATCATACCAGACATGAGCTCCTCCCTGAATTGACAGCCCGTGGATCACTGTGATAGTGTAGTCAATTAATATCGGATAATGAATATCCAAAATTGACCCCCGCGGAGGAAACGACAACGCGAGCCTGAGACCTCAAGAGGAAGGTTCTTCCCTCACATCAGATCCGAGGCAGGAACAACCTCGAGACCGGACTCGAGTATCGACGGCATTTACAAAAGAAACTAGACACCGACTTCCCTTTTAGAAATCTCCCCAGTGTCACTTCCTGTTATTACTTCCCCATTTAGAAAGCAATCACGGATTTCATTAGTGTATCACTCGGACCTTCCTAGTACCACGCTCCAAGACCAACACATGAATCGGATAACAACACTCGCGAGAGTGCTCCTTCCCGTCGAATTCCCCGGCAGAATCCCGGGTCCACCGGCTTTCCTCTGTTCTCGTGTCTATAAATACCTGTTCGCCCATCCCTCGGGCTCTCTTTTTCTTCTTCTTCTTCTCCCCACCACATCCCGTCTCCTAATCATGACTCTTTCTCATTCATTTACAATGTCAACTCTTTTGTCGAGTACCTATGCGACAGCCGAATGATTCGAATTCCGAATCTTACACTCGGGAAGAAGCTTTCGCTATCTGCGGCAAGCTTGTCGATGCTCTCAACAGGCGGCCCGATATTGACACAATCTTATGTCCGCAACATGTCAAGAGAGGACGGGCAACACTGAATCTCCTCTTCAACGCCGCCCAATATAGTACACTGCCACAAAACCCTGTCCGAGGCCCTCAAATCACCCTAGTCAGTGATAAAAGGCGAAATACAAGGCTTGTGAGGGCGGTATTAGGACGTATCGACCCTGCCACCTGGTCGTGTCAGAAGGTGCAGTGCGACATCCAACCCAGCCAAATCCGGAGTGACCCGCCGAAGGCCCGAAACCTAATTATCGCAAGAAATGGAAGTAACGTTACCGAAGGCCCTGGTTCGGACGGGTATTTTACGTCGGTCATCCTCCCGGAAATCGACTTGGACGAACGTCGCCGCAGCCAACTCCAGCGAGAGGAGAGGTTCCTGTGGTACTTGTGCAGCGTATGGCTGCATGAGTGCTCGGTGATGTCTGCCGAGGAAGCGTGGACACGGATCGCCCGCGAAGTGAAGAAGCTTGGATTGCGCAACATGACCGAACGCAAGGCGTATGACGGCAAGGTGCTCATCATCCTCGGAGAGAATGTGTCACAAAGCGCAATCAATCTAAGACAAGGCAAGGCACCGAGCACGGACGTCTTACACCCTCTACCGCCTGTCCGAATCCGATCTCCTGATTACGGGTGGACGAAGCCTGTTGTGGACTGTTGTCTTTCAGTGTGGTCGGAGACAAGTGATCTCCTCAAGACCTAGGTGGCAGTGGCCAGGGTTGTCGATGAGGTGAATGAGAGGATCCACGCCGGCGCACGATCTCCAGGCCACTGCGACTGCTCGCCGGACACGACCGCGACCAGAAACCATCCGTGCAGCAGATGCTGCGCCAATACATTCTGTTCGCTCCTAGCAATGGACTTGGACGGGTTTCGGGCATGTGAGCAATGCTTGCGAAAATCCTCTATCTCTGGAAATCAACGACGAACCGTGCTCAGCCTAGAACGCGCTGCAAGGCGGGAAAAACAATCCATCGCATTGGAGAGACACGTTCGATCGTTGGTCACCATTGGCGGGGAATGGATTGCTCGGCAGCTGGAAGGTCAATACCGCTACAAGTACCGGAACGCCTACTCGGGCGCAATGATCCAACAGGTGCCAGAGATGCGTCACCCTACCCAAATCACCTGCGATGCCATCTTCCCGATTTCCATTGGCAACGAGGGCAAGACAATATTCACTGGGTTGATAATATTAGCCTGGTGCCACATGCCCTCAACTCGTGCAAGCACGCGCATCTGCCGATCCTCCTGGAAACGGTCGCCGAGTATTGTCGTCAAGTTTGGCCTCTCGTGGAGCGATCTCGTGTCGGCGACGTTGGCACCATCCAAGAAATTCAACAGCTGCAAGAGCAATGTATTGCTGACTGCTCTCGGCTTGCTTACACTCGGAACAAGTTGCCGTGGACCATCCGTGCCCGATTGGCGCTGCGGGTTAGTGCAGAACAATTCCGGTACTTCAAAGAGGAACGGGTATCGGGAGAAATCCACCCTGGTAGTCCATCGCCGGGGTATCATGGGCATGCCCGCGGCAACCTGCGGGATGGGTGGTCGAAATCTTGGCCACGCATCTCCAAGATAATTAGCGAGATTGAAGCCTGGACAGGAGTTCGACTACCAAGACCTGGAGGCTGCCCATACTTCGCCCACCCTGCGACAACACCGGAGTTCTGGGACCGGCGCCAGGCCTATGCGCTGATGGAGGATCGGTATATCCGCATGGCCAGATCCTGTAATAGGAAATGGGCTACGGAGCGACGAGGACAGTACTGAAACATTATTCCTTGAATGCATTTTTCAATGTAGCTTCGCCAGGATGATTGTTGACGACAACGATACCGAATGCAACACCAAGAGGACGCTTCAGCGCAAGTACATCGCATGGGGAGGGTCTTCGGAAGTTTGACGCCGGAGAAATCTCCTTCAGCGAGATGAAGTCTCCCACTCTCGAAGGTGCACTGAAGGACACGCCCTTCCAGCTTGTGATGGGCCTAATCGAGGACATCGTCATGACAGCCGACGCTGTTTGCACTATGCCGTTCGGTTCCAGCCACGATCAATACCAAAAGTTCAACGCCAAGGTTGCCAGGGTCAGAATGCCGACGAGGCGAAGACTCTGGCTCCCGCTACAATGAGGGTCAAAACCGGAAAGCTCTGGCCATCGTCGAGGGCGTGCATGGGGCTAACCTCGGCCTGAAGGGGTGCGATGTAGTCGTCATCACTCCCTACTCGGCTAACTTCACCAGGCTCCAAACGGCCTTCAGCACCCATGCCTCCCCAGCATGCCGCAGGGATGGTGGTCGTTTTTGTCTTGTGTGTGACCGCCAAGACGAGTCCTCTCTTCGTCGCCGACCAGCACAGAATCTGCGTTGGCATCACCCGACAGGTTGGCGCCCTATTTGTCGGTGGTGACCTCAATACACTTCCACCCGGAACTGGAAAATCGAAGGATCCCAAGAAGGACATCTTCCGCCGTTTCCTCCAGTACTTCCGCCAGACAAAGCGGGTGGTCGGGCTCGACGTCTCTGGCAAGGACGCCGGCAGACGCGGACACGGGGCAAGGCCAACCGAGAAGTAGTGGATGTGGCGGGCGTGGTGCCGGTGGCTGTCATCCATCGTTTGGTGGTGGACCGAGTTTGCCGCGGGGTCGAGGTCGTGGTCGTGGGGCTTAGGCGATCCGCTGTGATTAGGAATGTAGCTTAATTGATGATGATGTTGTGATGGGGAAGAAGGTGATTGCTGGGAAAAAGGTGCAGTCGTTCTTCCCGTGACAGAGAGGGTGGGGGCGGAAGCACATTTTTCCTTTCTGAAGGCCGGGCAGCAAGTATTTCTTTTCTTTCCTCCCATCAGAAGGGGGAGGGAGGCAAGTTCTTCAGCATTCTATCCAGCATCAGTTCTTTAATTCAGTTCTTAATTCAATTGACTATTTTCTTACCAAGTTCTCATGGATCATCTTATGTGGTGACTCATTTTGTGTGCCCAAGTGTCCCATGGTAGACACTTACATGATCTTTGCACCTCTCCCTATTCAGAGGTCTCCTTTCTGTTTGTTCTGGCCCTATTCCCATCGATCAACAGAACCGACATCTGTTCCTCTTCTGCAGGAGCTTTGCAGCAGTTCCTGGCAGGAGTTGTTACAGACCATTGGCCACTACTATTTCGTTTCCTCTGTGTGGTGAGCGGGCAGGCTGCACTGCTCCGTTGTCAATGTCACTTTCGTTGATCAGCTCTTGACGTGAAAACGGGAAACCACATGGTGAAAATTGAATATTTCCCGAGTGAATACGTGCTACAGTTCCTAATATCCCACATTCCATTCTCTACCTAGTTGCCTGTAGTCTTGTTCGTTGGCACAGAGATTGGGCAAAGGTTCCCAAGGCCTGGAAAATCGATCGGAGAGGTCAAATAGGTAATGACGAGGGATATTTCACCTTCTAGTGTCACCGACTCTCCCAGCCGGGGTTGTTAACTCCTCGGAACTCAGAGCCGGTGAGGAGTTGCTTGACGCGCTTCATGGCCCAGTTTTGATGCAGCTCATTTAGAAGTTGCTGGAGTGCACGCTTTCATAGGATCCGATACAGTGAACAAGAATATTGGGCCCCTAACCTTACTACACATTGCCTACGAACCCTTGAAGGAAGATGTAGATGTTAAAGAATCTTGGAGATGTTAAAGATATTTAGGGTACTGCTTATCAGCAGGTATCCCTGTGTGTATGTGGCTAGTATAGAACAGATTGGAGGGTAAGGCCTCAAGGCTACTGCAGGAGCGGTGATTAATGTAGAGATGATTTCGTAGTCCACCCACCCGATCGGCGCGTTCTATAGTGCTAATGGTCAAATGCTTAAAAAAATGGGTTTCTAATCAGCTCGCTATCTTTACAGGCATTATTCCCAAGACTGGCGATAAAAGGGCAAGCCTGCTGGAAGTCCTCCGTATAGAGCTACATCTTGGGAGAGAAGAATGCGATGGGGATGGAGCTCTTGCCTGAGGGCCTTCGTCAGACAGATGATGTCGGGGTGGTACATCTTTGGGAAGTTTCCAGAGGCGACAAAGTCAGCCGTCATGAGCACGCCGGAATAAATTACGTACACACAACACCGGAGAGAGAGAGCCTCTCTCGGCGACTGAACGCCTTCCTCCAACAGCTTTTCGAGAGATACCGCAAGCTTAGACTACCTACCTTTCGTCCTCGCGTGACTAGATGCCAAGAGTGGTGACAGGGTGAAGGAACACGGTCCAAGCCTTCTAAGCCCTATGCGCCTCACCTGCTCGAACTGGGACATCGGTGTCCAACTTCCTTTTGGAAACATTTGATGTCGCCGCTGAGCTGAGGGACGTTGTCGGTTCCCAAGGGAATGATGTTGGATGTGGCAGCCGTGGTAGTGGCCAGTATGGGAGGACAGGCGGGCATTCACTGTTGCTGCTGTTGTACCGAGTTTTATGGTTGCAGTGAGGGCTAATTCCTTGTGTATGAAGAATTAGGTATCGCTAGAGCACACCTCCATAGCGCCGTCATTCCCGATAGGTACGATTTTCCCCTTATTCTTCGCTCCACATATCGAGATGCCGGCAAGACGAAGACGCCGGTTCTCGTTATAACTTACACTACAGATGGAGAGCAACGAGAGGGGGTCTGGGTACTGCATTTAAAGGGTATACCTGGTTCAGCCGGTAGGTTCCGTGGTCTAAATCTTGAGCCCTCATCTTCGAGGTAATAAAGGACTGAGGGACATGAAGGAGGCCGTGTGTCTTCCAAGATCGAAACCTTTACCAAAGTTCAAGACCTTTCTTGATAGGCATTTTACATTCAGGATCAGGGGACTGTATATTTTATCTCAATAAACTTCTTTTCCTCTCGGAAATGTCTCTTGGTTTGACCATTATGTTGTGTTGTCTGTCTCCCGTTGTTCGGTCCAGTCCATAATGAAGACAACCTTTCCTTCTCGAACGTCCAAACCTTCAAGAGGCTGTTTAGAAACCCTGGGCCTCAACCTGTGCCTGAGCAGCTTCGATCGTAGCAGCGGCGTTAGGATCGACGAAGCCACAACCCTGCTTGCCATTCTGGAACTCGGCGCCAATGCCAGAGCAAATACCGACTCCTTGACCGTTGTTGGCGCAACAACCTTCAGCACAGTCCGCATTCGAGACGCAGCCGCCGGTGGTGAATTGCCGACCTTGCCCGTTTCCTACATCCCTGGCGCCCGCATTGTTGGGGATGGCCTGCCCGAGGGCGGTAGCGGCGACTACATGGCGAAGTATCTTCTTAGTAATGGAAAGATGGAAGGCGCGGGGCAAAAGGTAACTTACAAGCGAGAGTGGCGAAGAGAGTGATGCGAACCATTTTGAATGATTAAAAATAATATGTTTTTCTTGCAAAAGAAGGACTCCTGGTCTGATTTGGATCGAAGGGAAATGACTGAACGACACCTGGCCGTGAAAAAAGTTCAAATGATTGTATGTGACGTTGTTGAGACTGAGCTACCGAGAGAGAAAGAAGAGACACACCTCCCGACAGCGCGGAGAACGCGGTTCTTTTGTATTCACGATCACAAGTGATTATTCATCAGATTCATTAAGGGATCTTTGCTTGAACCAGGTCTGCAAGTCAGTCCAGGGTCCACGGGGCCTGTCACAAATGGGATGAGACCTATCAATGCGTCAACTCTCCCGCCAACATCAGACGCAACAAGTCACCGCCCGCGCATCAATAACAGGCGAAAACTTGGCTATGGCAGGTAAGAACAAGCGGGGGGATTGCCATATTTCATGCCACGGACTACTTGCTTCCCCCTTGATCTCGGCAGCAGTGACCGAGCCCGTCAGATTTTTAATCACTTGGTGCGAAGAGCTGCGAAAGGAGCTGCGGCGATCGGCAATCTGATCGTCTTCCCCTGAGTCTCATTTCTCCAGCGTGGCCCGTTAAACTGGCACCCGACCTGGCTTGGGGACATCTCGATACATGTCGCGTGTCAGAAGTTGGAAGCCGTTTCCTTGCAATTGAATGCAGCTGACACAGAGTCTCGCCATCTGGCGTCGATTCTCGTGTGTGTCAAGTGGATCGGTTACGTAATTCGGAGGACGGACAAAAAACCGCGGGGCGGAATATTCAATGTTCCGATACAATGACGTCACAGGTACCTCACCTCGAATTCCTGTCGTTTCAGCTCGTGTCAGATTTGGAAGCACTAAAAATAGACACACATCAAATCCTCTCCGCTACGTAGAATAAGATTAGCTCAGTGGCGGCTGCCCCAATGGGGCGGCAGATTATCAGATGGGAATCGAGAGATATTGTTCCTGACCTTCCAACTTGCCGCTGCAACCGTCGACAACTTCTGCCTGGCTGGATCTCGTGCTCGTTGTTCATACTGTACGTCCAGGCCACACCACGTTCGTTGGCCAAGGAATTGCTGCAGCTAGGATCCTTCGACGAGTGGAGCGCCTCTCGTATACGGGGTATGTAGGGGGCTGTGTAAAAGGGGGGAAAGCCAACGCAAAATCGAGAGAAGGCTCGGGGTTTTGCAATTTCTAAATTAATCACCGAAATGGCTGCTTCGACGCGAAACGAAAATGGCGTCGCACTGGGCTCGCGATCTCAAAGCATTTCTCTCATCGTCAAAAACAAGAGGGCGAGCTGGAGACCGGAATGATTCTCGGTAAGTCGGGCTGTCAGGCTCCCCGCCAGTTACCATGTGACAGCATGTTCGCGAATCCTAACCACCGCGCAGAGCTACGCCGCGTGCTCCGACTGCGGTTGAGAGTGTCGAGGTCGGACATGGTGGCCCTCCAATTCACTCGAGAGCGCGAAGCGATGGAGGCTATTCAACTCCCCGGAATATGGATCCGATCGTAGCTCCCGCGTACTATAATCTGACCCAATCTCCACTTTGCCGACTTCCCGACGAAGTGCTCCTCGACATTATGGAATATCTCGATCTGCCCAGCCTCATGTGTCTTCGCCAGACCTCTCGGATCTTTTTGATTCTCTTTTCTTCTCCCACCTTTCGAAAATACCACCCTCCGTGGGCCGAGGACGACCTGTCGAGCTGGACACCGCCCTGCATCCTGTCATCAGGGGAATGTGAAAGGTTCCGATCTCTCATCGACAAGGACAAGTTCTGCCCCGACTGTCTGAATGCGCGGATCCAGGGCGACAGGAATTCGAAGCTCAAGACCCTGATGACCCGCATGCTCTACTGCAACACTTGCGATATGAAACGATCCGCTCTCTTCTTTTCGGCCTCCCAGAGGTTCACCAATTTCACGGGTCGAAAGAAACGGGTCTGCCTCGCCCACGAAGGGTACATGCGGATCTGCCAGCATGCGGTTCTCCGGTGGGCGGATATCCGGGGATGGATTGACGAGCAGGCAAGAACCGAGCAGAAGTTTTTCCGTGTCACTCTGTGCAGTGATCCGAGCCATTGCTTTACGTGCGACAGTGGTGGGTTGAACACGTACAATGGCATTCAGGCATGTCTCGAAAAGGACTTCGGGACAACCATTCTCACAATCACATGGAATGCCCACGTCTCTCTGGAACCGTTCAGGATGCCGACCTTTGAAGAAGAGGGGTTTTCCACGACGCATATGAGGCAGATTATCGAGACTTTATACGTCGATGCCGGCCAATACGTAATTCCCGAGCCCAATGCGTATTTGCCTATCCGAATGTCGGCTTTTGATCCCAACGTCTGCGCCTGCCTCCGATACCGTGGCCGGGAGCGCTTCAATTGGAAGCTTTTGCCCACCACTGACATCGGCTGGAAGAGCTGCCGAGTTGAACCAAGATTAAATCTCTTTACCCCCGGCCCCAAGGGTGTTCCCAGCGGCGCCGCCCGTCCTCCCCACTCCGTCTCGAGCGGCAGCTCCCTTTCTCCGATGCGAAGATTCGACTTCTCGGTGGAGAGGTGTCAAAGGTGCGTGGAATGCCCGGCTCTGCACATTTCCCACGAACAGTCGATCGGGTTCCGCATATCCGAGTACGCGTCGGCGCATAAAGTGCCGGTGGAGTGGTATGGCCTTTTGGACCCGGATTCTTACGGCCTGAATATGGATGATGCGAGTTGCCACGTCCTATGGTGTCCGGACGGAAATTGTGAAAGCTATTCCCACCGATCGAATCATCGAAGATTTTCTACCTTGTTCGACAGGTACATAGACTTCTTGGAAGGAGATATTTCATAAACGATGGTGTATGGATACGGCAAGATATATGGCAGAATCATGATGACTGCGCCACGGACTTGGCTAACATGTTCTTGTCGTCATCTCTGTTTGTCTCTGCTTGGCAAAGCGATGTCGCCTTTGCCCAGCTTTTGCACTTGTCTGAAGGGTAATGCGGCAAACGTGTGTAAATCATACCAGACATGAGCTCCCCCATGAATTAGCAGAGTCTTTAATATCGGTCCCAGAATTTCCAGATGATCCTGGTTGAAGAATCGATAATCAGAGCTTCGCTTCGGACCTCAAGTGGAAGGGTCCCTAGACTCTCTGTCCTTGTCAGATGCGAAGTAGGAGCTCGACATCTGGCCCCTGTCACCTCGAGACATTTACAATAAACATTCACTTCAGCTTCTCTTTAAAATTCTACCCTTCGTGACTTCCCTATTATAATGTAATTAAAAAATTTGATAGGTGCTGTCTGTCGGACCTTCCTCCGTGTCGCGTCTAGTACCGCGCGTTACCGGCCACGCGATTCTTCCAGGTGCCACGCGCCTTCTGCTTCTCCTGCTTAGGGCACGATCCGTTTTCGCAGGATTGGTTCTTCTGTTTCCTGTCTTCCCAGTCCTTCAAAACTCGTGTCTTCTGTTTCCTGTCTTCCCAGTCCTTCAAAACTCGTGAGCTCGCCTGGCTTTGCCGCTGCTGTCCTTCTCCGCGATCAAGAATCGTTCCGCCGCCGAATATCTCCGGCCGTCACTGTATGTGAACCCATCTTCTCCTTCTTTCCATCTCACTTGCGATGCCCAGCCTTATTCGTTCTTTCGGTCGCTAATTTTCTGAACTCACAGCTCATTCTTCGCCGTGCTTGGGTTTCTGCCAAGCGACGTAAAGAGGGTGTACCACCGGGTGCCGCGCTTCCTCTTTGACATTCCCACCCCTCCCCGTTTTGAGTCAGCACCAACTGGTGCGGCTCGCTTTTGTAGCCGGCCGAGTTCTGCGAAGAACGGGTCGTGTTTTGCTCAGGTCAGTCTATTTTTACTGTATGATCAACTTGAATAGTGCCTGTCTGACTTCTATCGCAGATTCCGTCGTCCAACCTCCCTCCTTCCATCCCCTCTGCTCTAGCGGAGTCCTAACTAGGTCCTGCTGCATTCATTTAAGTTAGTTAATTCCATATGAATGCCATGTACCGTCTTGTGCTAACACATCAAGTGCCTCCCCTTTCTTCTTCGGCCAATATATCGTCCAACATGGCTAGGCGCGAAAAGTTCAAGTTGTACGAATGCGCCCTACTCTGCGACACCGCCTCGGGTGTACGCCTGATCGGTGGCCAGAAGATCGGATACCCCGCCAACCACCGGACTCAGTTCTATTTCTCACACCAGCAGAATAGGCGCCCTTGTGTTGGCTTCCAAATACAGTTCCCTCGGTTGTCGGACAGCGCTGTTGCGTTCGCTAGGGTGGGTGATGGCCATCCAAGCACAGCCCTCCGCGTTGGAATTAGGCTGTACGCCGGTACCTGGACCTCTACTTCCGACGTGGCGTCTGATGAGCTCCTCGCCGCACTTCCACCCCGCTCGACCACCAAACCCGTAGAGATGTGCGTGTTGGATTTCAAGCTCAACGACGGCGAGAAAGCTGCTGTCGATGGTCTCGGTTTTCCTTTCGTTGGCAATGACGAGGATGATGGAATTGTCAACCATGGTCATCTAATGGAAGGCGTCAAGTCTCTACGGGACATATGCTCGCAGACGAGGTTCACGCTCCTGTTTGGCGGACTGCACCTTATGCCCAAAGGCCGTGACAGTTTCTCGAAGGATTTCCCCAATCCCATCCATGAAGTCTTCCCCTACAGCGCAGGGTACGTTCATCTCGCCCTTTCCCTCTTCTTTCATCGCTAACGTATTTGCAGCAACTGGTGTATGTCCCGGTATCGACAAGAGGTGCCCAAGTTTACCAGACCCCTCCCGTACAATGCGACATGCAAATTTGACAACCATCGCGACTACATGATACACGTATCCCAGGGCGTGGTTCAAGATGTGTTCTACTTGGCCGAAGACGTTAAGGATATCAGGGAGAAGGAGGTCCGATGCACATTCCTCCGCACGTGTAAGAGGCCGGACAGCACCGCTCCAGAGTTTGACGTACTTGTGTGGCACAACATTCATGTATGAGGCCATATCACACCTCTTCCCGTGTTCGGTTTGCTAACTAGACTCTAGGACGACCCCAAGCTCGCCCCGTCCCTTCTACAACTTCTGTCTCACGACTCCCCTCTAGGTCTCGCCTTCGCGCTCCCGCCGCCTAACATGATTGACGATGATGAGGAGCAAGGACCTCGGGATACAATGTTCTGGGAAGCCAGAAAATTGCCCCTTGAGGACTGGAAGTTTACTCGCTGCGATTTGGCGCTGAGGATCCGTCGGCCCCGAAGAAAAGACCCCAACTCTGCGGCAATGAACATCACCATCCCTGCGTACGACACCTTTTCGGAGGCGGAGAGATTTGAACATCGGGTGGATGACAAATACTACCTCAAACTGGATGCCGGCTTGCATATCGCTCGCCGTCGGGTCGAGGGAGTTTACAAAGCCCTGGAGCAGGATGAGACGTTCGAGAACGACATCCCGCATCTCCTCAAGCGAGACTTCCAGTCCGGATCTGGTTTCCAAACCTTGTTGAGCGACCATGTCTAGGAAACGGGCGCTCCAGGTGACGACACAGGCATTGCCCCGCGGCCGCTGACCCTCCCCCATGTCGAGCTCATCAAACATCTCGACGATAAGACCCGCACCGCCATCTCTACGAGGATAAGCGACGAAGCCCGTGGGCGGTTTGTGAGATACCTCGAAGTCACCCGCTTGGGCATCATTGCCATCATCGGGTTCGCCGGATCAGGGAAGACTGAGATGCTCGCTCTCACGGCATGCCTTTTCATGGCTCATCCCGACATCGGCAGGATCCACTGTAGCGCCCCGACCCATGTGGCAACAACAAACTTCGCCGAGCGGCTTCACCAGCTTGGAATGGCCATCGCACGAGAGACCGGCTCTTCCCCTCCGCTTGTGGTTCGTGGGTATGCTGTGCAAATGGAGGTTTCCGCTTTCATTAAGATAGCCTCTGGCAAGTCTCGTGGAGCTGATGAGGACGTTGTCGACCCTTACCGCACTGCTAGGTGGTCTTTGAAGCTGTCGCCCTGCGAATGGCTGCTCAAGGTCATCGGTGCCCGTGACTTACGGCTTTCAGTTGATGACCCCAAGTGCCTGCACGACCTTCGAGAGCACGTCGTCGCCGACCCACAATACGAAAGCCTTCGGAAGTTTGCTGCGGGTGAAATCTCCACCGACGAGTACCAGTCTTCTGCGCCAGAAGCACACCAGCTCATCCTAGACCTGGTGAAGACCATCGTCATGATGGCCGATGCCGTGTGCACCACGCCCTTCTGCTCCAGCCAAGATCCCTACTCAAAGTTCAACTCCAACGTGGCTAAGGGTATTATCCTAGACGAAGCTGGTGCAATGTGGCAAGCAGACGCTCTCCTGGTCTGGGGTCGTGGTTGTCGCCCTTGCGCCATGGCCGGAGATCCACGCCAGCTCCCTCCCGTGGTGATGTCTCACAATGAATTCCGCGAAGGAAAATGCCAAAATGCATTTTCGGACCTAGCGAGGATGTCCCAGCTGGAGCAGGTGAGGCGAAGTGGCTGGCCGTGCTTCGTTCTAAACCTCCAATTCCGGATCGTCGCCGGCTGTTTTGACCTGGCACGGGAGGTGATCTATCCCGATGTCGAGGGGTTTGCCTATGCCAACCAGGTCGCCGTGAGGGCCAATCCCCTCTTCATGAGGGTCGAGACGTGGGTGCGAAGCACCTTCAAGGCACCGGCCTGCCCACCGGACAAGATTCTGCCCTTGTTCTTCGACTGCGACGAGTCGAGATGCCGACAGGACGACGATACGCGCTCCCGGTACAACTTGGGCCAGAACCGGATCGCAGTCGCCCTCGTCGAGGCTTTGCTGACGGCCGGCCTGGGCTTGACCAGCTCCGACGTGGTCGTAATTACGCCCTACAAGGCGAACCTTCGCCAGCTCCAGAAGAAGCTCAACGCCCATGACAACCCCGCCTGCAGGAGTGTGTCCGCAAACACGGCGGACTCGCTTCAAGGCAGAGAGGCGATGGTGATCATCTTCGTGCTCTGCGTGACAGCCGAGACCGGTCCATGCTTCGTCGCCGACCAACACCGGATCTGCGTCGGGACTACTCGGCAAACTGGCGCCTTGTTCGTCGTCGGAGACCTCCGGACACTCCCAGGCCGAGCATACAAAGATCCGAAGAAGGAGATCTTCTGTCGGTTCCTGGAGTACTTCCGCCGGACGAAGCGGGTGGTCGAACTTGACTCTTCTGGAAATTTCGTCGGCTCAGGACTGCGTCTCGGGAGATCGGGGATCGAATCGGGCTAATCTGGAAGTGGCGGCCGTGGCAGTGGCTGGTAGGGATGGGCAGGGGGTTTGACTTTGCGGGATGGTAGACGTTCGAAGTGCGGTAGTTTAATTGAGTGTGTGTTCTATGTTGTTTGCTCCAGCTTTAACGAGTGTTAATGGCCTACGGCATGGTGTTGAAATAGAAAACCTTGTCTTGGTAAGTTGGGGGAAATTCGCTCGTGATCCGCAGGTTTGAACGACACTCCCTTATGACCCCCTCCGTCCAACTCTCTGTCCAACACTCACCCCGGCGCTCTCTGATTCCTCCTATTTTTCCCTTTGCCCCGAATTCGTGTGTCCTTTATTCGCTCTAGGATGAGCTCGGGGATTGATGTTACCGCGTCTAAATGAGCTCGACTTTATCACACTCTCAAGATACACTCTGCCCCATTTCTCAATCGCCAAACCCATGTAAATGCCGCTCGATTTTCTCGTCCTGTCGAAGGGAACCTAGAAAGCCCCCAATCTCCAGGCAATGCAGCACTGTTTCTTGCTTCCAGGCCCACAAACACTAAAACTACGGGAGGCAATAGTGAGAGCAGGGGCTAGGGGTTTCCAGTAGGAAAAGAATGGGGAGGGCTTTGATATGGTCTGATAAGACACGCAACGCACAGAAAAAAGCGACCAGAGATTGGATTCAATTCCCTAGAGTCAGGACTGCCGGCGAACAAGCTGTAAACGACTCTAGATAGGATAGGATAAAATCGTGTATTTCAGCTCCCCAATGCTCTCCTCTCCTTCGCTTCTCGCAGCACCTTCTCAAATACCTCAATGCTAAACCAACCCCTGAAACCCGTTTCTAGGACCGCCTCCACTATTAATACCTGTGCGACGGATAGGTACCCTCCGTCGTGTGTGATTTTCTAGGGTCTCTACACCTTGCACCCAATTACACGGGATTGGTGAAGACATGGCTGGAGATAGTGATGGCAATATGAGCAACGAGCCCCCTGAGTAGAACAGCCTAAGCGAGAACTTGTGCGAGGGAACTAGCCGAATGCCGTAGACACGTCGATGGGTGGTAGATTTGGGCAACGCGACATCACGTAGGGCCAGTTGCGAATGGTAAGGCTAACCCCCTGCATCGCATTATGGCAGCTGGTGAACATGTTGCAGGCAAGCCTTGCTTGGGTTTAATCACAAACACCAGTCGATTGAGCTCGAGTTCTTGCGTTGATTGGAAAATTGTGCTTATTATATTAGGCAAACATACGTGGACTACAAAGCAGAAATACTGAGTCGCGCGACGCGACGCCATCCCTTCTCTCGTTGCGTTACTCTCAAACTAACCGGTCGTCTACCTTTGTTTCACAAGGTCTTAATATTCACTAAGCTGCCCAAAAAGTTGATTGCTCTGTATTGCTAACTTCGATACCTGCGCCTCAATCCTTGAAATCACCGTTCAACCGCTCTTCTTGTTGATAGTAGACTTGAAATTCACAGTAGCACACCTCGGGGTCCCCTTCTACGTCGAAGTTAAATTTGGCTTCCTCATCAGTGATCAACACTTTGGGACAGCCATTGGACGCGGCCATGTTGGCAAGCAACTGGACTTGGCAACTCCGTTCCATCGAGGTGAAGAGCCACGCCGCCTCGTCGACTGTTTGGCCCACAGTCAAAATGCCGTGGTTCCTTAGAATGCAACCTTTTCCGGACGGCCCAAGAGCCTCTGCAATGCGCTCGCCCTCTTCGGTCGCCAGGACGATTCCGCCGTAACTGTTGTAAACTCCCTGAGCGGATCCGAAAAATTTGCAGGCATCTTGGGTCAGCATTTCCAACCGCCGACCGAAAACGGACCAGGCCTTTCCATGAACGCTATGACAGTGGCAGACGGCGTGGACATCGGGACGCGCCTTGTGCACGGCGGCGTGGATGAGGAACCCGGCCGAGTTGGGCGGGTAAGTGGTGTTCCCTCCAATCACCTCGCCGTTGAAGTTGACTAAGATCATGTCGCTGGCTTTGAGGAGGCCGAAGTGGACGCCGAGGGGATTCGTCCAAAATGCATCCGTGTGCTCGGGGTCCCGCACTGAAATATGGCCGCTCATGCCGTCGACATAGCCTTGACGACTCCAATGACGGAAGGCGGCTGCCATGTGTTCAAGCTGCCACTGGCGCTTAGATTTGAAGTCTGAAAATCTAGGCACTCCCTCCAACTTCACGGCTCCGTGAGATAACGCTTGCAGGGGCGTGATTCCGACCAACTCCTCGCCGTGTTTGGGTTTTGGGGCCTGCATCTTCTGCAGAGGTGCCATGGGTGGCATGGACTCGACTTCCTCGATGGGTGCTGGAGCCATGGAGGGTTATTGGGAAGCGGCCGGGAGTGGACAACTGCTTATTCGTGAGGCGCGGTTGAGCCAGGTCAAGACAGGCATCTATTGATTCGATTTGACTTGTGCCCGTGCGGGAGGAGGAATAGAGAAATAGACACTAAGGGTGCGAACTGCGAATCCTACTCTGTTACAATATACCCCATCATCTCTGTCCTCTCAGCACACTCGGTGGAAAGTTGGCAGCAGGAGCTCCCCCTCTTTCCACAAGTGGATTAGCCTCGGTCCGAAGAGCTAGTTGCTCCCAGATACGAGCTTCTCGGAAATTCCGACCCCCGTTGATATTCCACTCTCAAGATTCTGAGGCTAGGCACCAGAGCTACGTTTTGCGGATGCACTTTTGCCAGGACACAGAACGCAAAAGCATTTGGGCGTGAATCGAGGTTACCAAGTATTCTCGATAATCTATCTTGTCATTTTCAACGATAGTCCTAATGGTAAAGAAATTGTAGTATCTAGCAGATTCAAGAATTTAACGCTTCTCAACCAATTTACAGGCAATGCTTTCCATTCGCCAACTCAGTACACTTATTTTCTTCCGCCAAGGCTCTCTTTAATCTAGCAGAGACTTTACATCCAAAAAAAAGACCAAGAGACGACGTGAATGGCGCGGTCGCGGGACCGAGAGCAGCCTGGAGATGGACCGCCGGCTGAAGACCACCGTTCTCGTCCGTCATGTACCCCTCTGCTACGGTCAATATGCCGCCAAGCAACTGCCCAGAAGCCCACATTATCGCGAGGGCGATTTCGAGGCGGCCAGGGTATGTAATCTCAGCAAGGAACCCAACACAGACGGGGGTTCGAGGCGATCAGCCCTAAGGTAGTGACCGCCAATAGAAATCCAAGATTCTCACTAGTCGGCGCCCAAATGAAGGGCCATCATTATCGCAGAGGAGATGACAGCGAGCGACTTGAGTATGACCAGGTAGCACTTGAAATAGTCTGCTAAACGCCCAAGCCCAATGTAAAGAGCAGCGCAAGGGAACACCAGGAGCATCCCGGCAATGACACGTTCTTCAACCGTGAAGCCGTACGGAACGCATGTCCGGTAAATTAAGAAGGATAAGGCATTAAACTGGGCGCTGAGTATAGCGAACGGGATGGCCTGCCCTCGTGCCTTCTTGAAAGCAAATGTCTGGGATTAACTAGTAGCTCTCTCTTCGGACCGGGCCGGGTGCCGTGTTTGATAATTCTCTATGAGGAAACGGGCACTAATCGTTCGTTCATCAATCTCTATAATCTATCTTGCACTGCCGATGTAGGTTACATGCGGCTTCGTATCCGGTTGATTCCTTGCGTTTTCTTCACCGTGGCTCGATGAATATACGCATCCAGGGCCCCAGTGTTCAAAAGGTCGGGGCACGCGTCTTCCAATCGCGTAATTCCAACTAGTTGCATCGCTGTCGCCAGTTCATCTTTCAATACTAAAAACAAGCGGGAATTGCGTGTTAGGCGAGCTTGTTTCACCAGGAATCGGGATTGAAACCGGGATAATACTTACACTGCATGGCATGCTGGACGCCGACCGCTCCATATGTCGCTGCGAAGAGTGTTGGCCGACCGAGACAAACGCCCTTAGCACCAAGGCAAATGCACTTGAGCACGTCCGTCCCCCTGCGAATCCCCCCGTCAATGAAGACTTCCATTCCATCGAAGACTTCCGGATATTTAACCCTTATTTCCAGCAAAGTCATGATCGTCGGCTGTGCGGTGTCGAGCGCACGGCCACCATGGTTCGATACGTAAATTCCGTCACAGCCCAAGTCCAGAGCCGTCTTTGCATCTTGAGCGTTCTGTATTCCTTTAACAACGACGGGGAGATTCGTTAAGCGGCGAATCCACGTAATATCCTTCCATGTCAGGTCGGACGCGATGCTACGCCCCGCCGATCTGCTATTATTCTCCCCGGGTGCTTGCTCACTCCTCCCACCTAGCGTAGATCCTTCCGTGTGTCTTGCCGTCTCTATCTCGTATCTTTCGTACTCCTCCCTCTTAGGAAATGCGGGAAGATCGACGGTGACGATTATCGCCTTCGGTTTCAGGGCGCAAATTCCTGCCAGGGCCTTGGCCGTGATAGCTCGGTTGGGGTTCACATATATCTGAAAGAAGAACGGCTGGTTCTGTGGTAATGACTCAACAATCTCTTCGGCTGAGAAGGAAGAAAACATTGGAACGATGACAGTGCTGCCGGACGCTGCCATGCCGCGGGCAATGGCTAGTTCGCCGTCCGGGTGAGCTAGCTTCACCAGGGACGCTGGTGCGTTGAAGATGGGAAGGTCGAACTTCTCTCCGAATATGCTGATGTTGGTATCGCACTCCGCCACATCGAGGAGGACACGAGGCTGGAAGAATATGCGTCGAAACCATTCCTGGTTACCGGCCGCTGCGTGGCAATCGTTGCTTGCCCCAGATATATACAGCCACGATTTCTTCGATAACGTTTGTTGCGCAGCCTGTTCGAAATCCTTCATGCTTAATATGGATGTCAAGGGAGGTTTGGAGGTTTCCTCCCTGGTCGAATTAGTATCGGAGGCATTGTTGTTGACTGGCGGAATGGCGCCGGTCAATTTTCCCATTTTTTTTTCTGCCCCGAAATGCTTCTCAATCAAACCCGGTCCGTGGACGCCGTTATAGACTTGGCTCGCGTCTTTGCCAAAGGTTTCTTCTATCACGCCTGCACCGCCGGGATGAAGGTCCGTAAAGCCCGTGACGTCCCAAACCACCCCATTTACAGCTATCCACGCATCGCTTGGGTGGTTATGGGCTGCAAGTTCCGTCAGTGATAGAATCTTGAAACCCATTTTAAAGCGCTGCGACCCGAGAGCCTATGTAGAGACGGAAATTAGAATCTAGAAGAGGATGGGAGAAGAATAACGTTCGCCTGTCTGTACCTTATTGAGAACCTTGTTCGCGTCACTGCGTCAGGTCGATATATTCCCAAGGCACACACGCGAAAAGAAACGGCTGATTGGAAAATCAAACGTGTCTTGCTCTTGAACAGCACCGTTCCTTGGTAAATGTCGGCTCAGAATAATATTTAGATACCGCCGGCAAATGCTTCCGTTTGGTATCCTATGTGATGCCGAGGAGCTAATTGCGTAGAGTACGAAGTAGAGCTCTCTCTCCATATTGGCACACCGCACCCACAAATAAGCTAGACCCGCAGCGGCTTCGGATTGACAACTTTCCAATCACATTTCCGTGTTTATTGGTAGTCTACGGCCTTGTATCGTGATCCACCCTCTTGGCCTCCGGCCAATGCAACACACGACCGAAAAGCCAAATGATCCGGAGGAGGTATTCGGAAAGTCCGAACCCTACATCCACCTCTCGGTTCTCTTTGCGAATCAACCCCCAGGAATCGGGGCCTGGCCCTGGGCCGGACTCTACACCTTCAATGCCAACGTCCAATTACAGACGGAGGATTTGGATAACGCATGGTCGATTGGCAGCTAATAAATATCCCGGTATACCTGAGAGCGTGTAGAAAATTTACGTTGCAACGAAACACGAGTAGCTCCATTGTCACCGACTCTCCCCAACAGCAGCAAAATGACCACTTCAGTAGCACCTCAAGACGCATACACTATCTCGGACCACCCTCTGGGTGAACCTCGTCCCCTCCGTGCTATAGTGATTGGAGCCGGTGCTTCGGGACTGAATTTTGCGTATGCTGTTCAAAAACATCTGCGTAATATTGAAATCGTCTTGTATGAAAAGAACAACGCTATCGGTGGGACTTGGCTTGAAAATAGGTGGGTCTCCGAAACCCTACATCATCGAATCCTCTAACACGGGTCGGGACACGCGCCGCTAACTCTTCTCAGATACCCCGGAGTCTGCTGTGATATTCCGTCTCACAATTACCAGTTCTCCTGGCACCTCAATCCTGATTGGAGCTCATTGTAAGAGTTCCGTAGTACTCAATGGTCCCCCTGGTTTTATGGAAGCCTCGTTCGATCTGACAATCTAACTCTCTATGACACTCACAGCTACGTGACCGGCCCGGAAATCCTACGGTATTTTCAAGATGCTGCAAAAGCGCACGGCCTTGAAAAGTACGTCGAGCTTAACAAAAAAGTCACGAAGGCGCAATGGGACGAGAACACTGGAACATGGTCCGTTGACGTGGAGGATAAGATCACCGGCGAGGTGACCTCGGATGCCGGGCATTTTCTGATCAACGGGACTGGCTTTTTGAAGTAGGTTACCTGCTAGGTTCTTTTCCCTCCCCAAAGAAGTCCCTACGTCACAAGAGCCTAACCCGATTACGGTGGAAAGCAATTGGAAATGGCCAGATATTCCCGGCTTGCACGGCTTTCAGGGTCCGACAGTTCATACAGCCAATTGGCCAGAGGGAGTCGATCTCAAGAACAAAACGGTTGCAATAATCGGCAACGGATCCACTGGAATCCAGCTGCTTGCCGAAGTGTACAAGGGTAGGCTCTGTGTGAACATCCCAGAGCACTCGGGGAAAGTATTACAGCTAATCGTCGGCGCCTCAACAGAAACCAAGAAGACTGTGACCTTCATTCGAAGCCCTACCTGGATAACGCCAGGGTTCGTTGCCAAGCATGCTGGTCCAGGTGGCAGTAATTTTGAATGTAAGCTTCAATCGGCGACTCTACTCCGGAGGAGCTCATCCGGGTCGCAGCAGACTCACTAGTTTCCACGGTTTTGTGCTGATACTGACGCTCCTGCGATTCAGACTCCGCCGAGAGAAAACAAGAATTCAAGGATGATCCTGAAAAGTTCCTGCAATATCGGAAAGACCTGGAGGACGAAATATGCCAAAGTTTCCATCTCATTGCCAAGGACTCGGTGGGCCAGGCCCAAGCCCGCCAATACTTGGCTGAGGCGATGCGAACAACGCTCGGCTCCGACAATCCCTTAGCGGACTTCATTGTTCCCGATTTCTCGCTTTTGTGTCGGTAAGTGACTGACACTAACATACCTGCATGCCGCATGTGGTCTCGACTAATGTAGTCACAGCCGGGCTACTCCAGGTCTGGGTTATCTCGAGGCTCTTACTCAGCCGAATGTCCAAGTCGTGACAGAGTCAATTCAAGAAGTTGTGAAGGACGGGATCAAGCTCAAGTCTGGAGAGGTGATTCCAGTGGATGTCATCATCTGCGCCACAGGGTTTGACTTGAGCTGGAAACCCCGATTCCCCATCCTCGGCCGGGATGGCACTAACCTCCAGGATCAGTTCAAGGACCGACCTAAGGGCTATTTAGGTATTGCAGTGCCAAATCTACCAAACTATATGGGTATATTCGCCAAGTATTCCTCCCTAGAAAAAAGTTTTAACGCAAGCTAACCACTAGTTGTAACGGCAGTTTATTTCGGTCCCAATTCACCTCTAGCCCATGGATCGGCCCTGCCGGCGTTTGAACATATCACCAAGTATATGATACGTATGATATATAAAGTTCAAACTCAAGGTTACAAGTCGTTTGAGCCTTCCGCTGAAGCTTCTCGGGACTTTGTTGATCACGCAGATGCCTTCTTTCCGCGCACGGTTTGGGCAGATAAGTGCCGATCCTGGTTTAAGGGAGGTTAGTACCAGGCTGCACTTTCTCACAGTTACCCAAAATAACATTGTTCTCTTTATCAACGCTAACCCTCTTGGGCCGCTCCACCATAGGCAAGATTGACGGGCCTGTCATTGCCCTTCACCCAGGTAGCCGAGTGCACTGGATTTACATGATGAGGGAGCCCCGGTACGAGGATTATCAGTGGAAGAGAGTCGATAAGAACACATTTTCCTACCTTGGAAATGGATACTCTTTTAGAGAGGTTGAGAAGCGGGACCTCGCCTGGTTCATGGATGATCTTGATGCCGGCTACGAGTCGGTTTACTATTGATGAAAATGGTACGACTGTCTGTCCGTTGAACTAGCTGCGAGTATTCCTAGAACCCAAATACATGTACATTCATCAGGTTACAATTTGTCAACTTTGTTCCGGAAGATAATCCTGTGCATGTCTATAGTGGATAGTTAGTATACCCAGCAATACTTTATTTCCACCATTGCCTCCCGGAGTAGATATCGATAAAACAAGACAACTCCCAGTGCCTTCCGCCTCCAGCAATGCAGGCTAGCGGTCCATTTCCGAATCTTCTCAACACCATATATTATTTAAATTCTGGGCTGGGATATCTGTGTCATCCTAGTGTATGCTGGTATCCTCGGGCGAAGGGTGCAAGAAATTTTTGCTGACGGGAGTGGCCGCTTTGGATTCCCAGCCTCCTAGCTCAACTTCGGCTTAGCTCTCATCGAGGCTTGCTAGGCTTGCGCAACTTTCCTGCTTGTCACTTTGGCCGAGCCGAACACTCAACCTCTGAGTTAGAATTCCAGGCCACGTTTGATGTCAACACCTCACCATCGTATTTCTAATGGCTGGGTTGAGGCGAGTCTGGCATCAAGAAAGATGGTTGCCGCAAATGAGTTGTCTCTGCAGTCCCGCTTCATGTGGAGGCTGTGTTGCACGAGTTGAGGACCCTAGATAGCTAGTACTTTCACCGCTAGTATTGAGTAGTGCCAATGTTGGCATTAAGGAGGCCCATCCTATGTTTGGGCCTCGTTCATTCCCTTGCTCGAGGCGGGCAATCACATCGGCATGTTAGTAAGAATAATCACTTATGTTACGCACGCAAGTCTTGATAAGGCCTCCCCTTGGCTACTCGACATGAATTTGACAAATAGATTCTAGAATCAACAGACCACGCGCTAGCGTATGGCCCACCTGAATGCCGAAGTAGTGGACCACACTAACTGCGGACGTGCCAGTACCGAGATTTAAGATGCGTTCCGTTTTCTCCAGGAACAGGTGGAGCGGAACCTCCGAAGCCCGCTCAACGCCTCTCGGCGTTTAGAAACATCCGATTCAGACAAGGATCGCCAAATTATCAGACCAGCAAGATATGGATCCCGACATTCGGGCCGCTTGTAGGAATCGGAAACCCCGGCAGCATGACCTCCCAAAAACCCTTGCCACAAGCCCCATATACCTTGTTTGCGACTCAGTATAAACATGGTCAGAGCACAAGAACAGATGTTTCAAATCCCCTTGCTGAAGAAGCAGCGTCTTTACATAAACCCAGTAGGCTTATTAAAAGATAAAAATGCCTACCGTCGTAGTTGTTGGGTGAGTACCTCAGCAGCATCAACAAGTCATGGGAAAGCTACGAATAGAGCTAAATAGCCCTTTGCTCCCCCTTCAGACTATCCCTTTTCCGCACTCCCTCATCTAATTCGTTTATAGCGCCGGTGTATCCGGGTTAACCGTCGCTCTCCTACTATCAAAACAGAAAGATGTCGCTATCACCGTCGTTGCACAACACATGCCAGGGGATTACGATCCTGAATATACCTCCCCATGGGCGGGTGCTAATTTCATGCCGTAAGCTTTTCCCCATTTAGGCTCCTGCTTTGGCATACATAAAGATGTCTCGAAAAGTCTTCATACATAATAACATAACTCCGCATCTTAGCATGTCCACTGCCGAGTCGTCTGCCTGGGAACGAGATACGTGGGTGGAGTTGAAACGTTTAGCGACCGAAGCTCCGGCAGCTGGCATACATTTCCAGAGTCTGGCCTCCCTATGATTGATCTTAGTTGAGACTTCGATACTAAGATAGTCTGAGCTGGACAGAATGCAGGGTCTACCGTCGCGAGAAAGACGTTGAAAGTAATCGTATTTTCGACTCCCTTTTTGATGAGGCGCCTTGGTTTGCCGAGCTATTTGACGATTACCGGAGCCTCTCAACCCATGACCTCCCGATAGGAGTGCAGTCAGGAAGCGAGTTCACGTCCGTGTGCGTTAACACCCAGATATATCTCCCCTGGCTTGTGAGTCAATGCCTCGAGCACGACGTCAAGTTTCGGCGAGGCAGCGTCAAGCACATATCCGACGCCGCATCTCTGAGCCACACCGGGGAAAAGGCGGATGTTGTGGTAAACGCAACTGGACTTCTTGCTAGAAAGCTAGGCGGCGTTATGGACGGGGGGGTAATTCCTGTGCGGGGGCAAATTGTGCTCGTGCGGAATGAACCCGCTCCCGAGGGTCCCATGATTGTGACGTCGGGTAGTGACGACGCTGGCGATGAGCTCTGTTACATCATGACTCGTGCGGCCGGCGGAGGAACTATATTGGGCGGAACCTACCAAAAGGGAAACGAAAATAGCCAACCCGATCCAAACCAGGCCATTCGAATCATGAAGCGTGCGGTGGAGATATGTCCGCGTTTGGCCGACGGCAAAGGGATCGACTCGCTCGACATCATCCGACACGGAGTGGGGTTCAGGCCTGTGCGAGAAGAGGGTGTACGAATCAGCAAGGAGACCATCAACGGCATTCCAGTTGTACACAACTACGGTCACGGAGGATGGGGCTACCAAGGATCATATGGGTGTGCTCATGTGGCAGTGGGTCTCGTTCTAGACATCCTCTCTTCAACAAACTAATGACAGACAATGACGCTACCTCAATCCTATCGATGAACTAAACGACACGGTTGAAAACGCATTTAGAACTCTTCTGTTCCTGTCTGCCGTGACATACATCTCCCGCTCCACACCCAGTATGCGTGTATCGTTCCTACCTGTTTCTCCTGGCCTTCTAAGTCAGCTCTAGGCTATGAGTTGTGGTTGTGTGACATTTCGCCTTGATCGACATGAAAAGAGAAGTCAAAAGGGAAAGCGGGATCCGGGAATGGAATAGCCCATCCGGGTGAGGCGGGCAATAAGTTGTCCATGTCAAATGCATGGGGGGGTGGTAGGTTAAGCCCCTAATTGGAATTTGACATAGTTAGCCTTCAAATCGTGATAAAATTTCAACGTCAAGGTGGGCAACAAACAATATAAGTTAGGAGTTCATCCGGTATATCCATTCTTGAATCTGCTGCCTGCCCTCCGGTTTCGTCACTGCTCGGTCGGGATCCGTCGACGTTAGTCTCGAAATCTACGCAATTCGTGGCACCACACCCCTCGACATATTCGGCCGCGATTCGGGTAAACTCTGATGATAATCCACCGTTTGTGGAACCGGTAGCATATCCCACTCGGACAAAGTAAGCTGAAGCGATGTGAAGGTACGAAAGGTTGAGCTGAGTGTCTCGATGCCGGGGATTATCAACGACGAAGTCGAAGAGTATAAATAGGGCAGAATGGGGAACATGAAATAACGTCCTAGCAATCAGTCAGTGCCATGTTTCCAGTGTTGATTGAAAATCGTTGGACTCGCAATACCACGGAAGGCTAAATGGCTCCAAAGGAATAAAGTGAGTCAGATCGATGATAGCCCGAGCAGCCTCAGCCAAAGACACTTTGACATCCATCAGTCTCCCCAAATCTTCACCCCAAGCATACAATGTCCGTCGTAGTAAGGCCATCCGTAGGTGATAGTAGGAAAAGTGTATCCGAACGGCCATGGCCAGATCGCTTGATTTCGGTAGGTGATGTGGACGAAGCGGGCTTCCAGGACGAAACAATTCTGGGACTTCAGCCTTCCACTGCTCTAAATCATGTTGCATTGCCTGTAAGCGCTCCTGCAGTGTCTTCTTCGGCAGAAGCTGCGCCGCAGTCGAGAACAATCCCTCGCGTGCCCGGGAAAGCATTCGGGCATATGTGGCCTGGCATGCAAGCCAGTCATACGTCGTGGAACCATGCATCGAGGGGCTAGAGGGGAGCGGACTAGATATGTCATAATCGGGTATATTCTGGCTCTATATATCAGAGCCCAGTGTTTAATACCAGGGATGAAACCTAAAAAAAAGACGAGGAAGTGGGTACGGGAAGATACTTCACCGGAGCTACGTACAGATGATTTGTTGGAATTGAACGAGTACTCCTTGTCAAGGATATATATTGCCCAGAACGTCCTCTGAGCAGCAATATCTAGCTCACTCGTGCCGTGGCGCTTGTTAAGCGAAAGCGACGTAGCTATTCGGGCCGCCTCTGATATGAGAACATCTTCGATGGAAACGGCGCAATAAGATGATGCAAAAATTGCCTGAGATCTCCCCGTTAGGGCACGACGGAAATCAATGGGAAGAAAATGGGTTTGTAGAGATGCTTACCATGGCCGTGATGGCCTTTAGTTTGCGAGTTAGCAACAAACGCCCATGAACGCGAATAAGTCCAACAAATGTGATGTACAATGGTTCCTTACCTGTGCTGATATAAGGGTTCGTCTTCCAAATATAATATGTGGAAAGGTGCTTAGAGCTACACTGAACAAGTGCCATGACGTCCCACTAAATGCCTTAAAGGAGCCGCAGTCATGAAATAGACTGCCAATGGCCAAAACCGCGTAGAGCAAGCTCGTCATGGCCTTATTAGGGGGTACTATGCCTGGCGGCTGTGGGGGAAAGACCAAGCTGTGAAAGGATTCCGGATCAAGAAAAGGAAATATGGGATGGACATGTTCAAAGTATGCTGGGAATACGCCGTTAGATAATAATTCAACGTCCGGGCTGGGCGGATGAGGCGGAGGGTTCAAGATCTCGGGGATAGGCAAACGAACCGTTCAGGTAGAGCCGCTTGCGGTCATCAGTCAATGAGTAGCTACCCTTGTCATCTCGGATTTCTTCGGGAGTCGGGATCGAATCCACCGGACCAAAAACGAACGTCTGAATATGGCTTTCGATTTTGCTAACCAACTCTCGGACCCGTCCGTGTCCAAGTCTTTTGGAGAGGGCGTCCATTCTCCGCTCCGAGAAAAATGCCAAGCCAGAGCATGAGACTAGAGCTCATTAGCAAAGAAGAAACGCTATAATAGTGGCACCTCATAGCAGCGTACCTTCCTGATCATCAACCTATGCGTAAAGGTTAACAACCATGGTGGTGATCGTGTTCGATGGAAAGTTAACACTCACTAATATCACTGGCTCAGAAGGTACGTCAGTTGCCTGTGTTGCCTGGGACACTGATCCATCCCCGGTTTGGGCCACAGAACTCGGCGACAGCACGGCGCTTGCAGCCGGCGTCTGAGCTTGATGCCGGAGGTATTCTGCGGGGGTTGCATCTAGAGCATTTGGGGGAGTTTGAATGTAATGAATTGATGAGCTTATGCTCGCTTGTCGTGGGCGGCCAAGCTCTCTCTGATTCTCTTCCTCATCAAGCTGGGGTTGTTGACGGCCAGAGTCGATGTAAGAGGCCCGGGAGACCCGGGGCTTCATACTGGAGAAGTTACATTCCTGCCGACGTTTCTAAGATACAGGCAATGTTAGAGCCGCCGGCTACGGACATGGCCTGGCCATCTGCGGCCATCTGGGTTTCTGGGGTATCAGCGGCAGTCATACTTACCGTACAGCTTATACACCCCACATCAGCCTGGTACCGCTCTAATAATAGGTGTACGGGTGAGCAACGTAATAAATCGGGATAGGTTAAGAAGGAAAAATCACCCCGTCGAGATATGTTAAAGCGGGAGCCCTTGATGTGCAGAAGCGGGAAAGGGGCACGGCAAACACGTACTGATGCATTTCACCTTTCGCGCACGACAGGCGTCGCATGACGCAAGTAATTTCGGAGCAGGAATAACTATTGACGACATTATGGCGAAGTGAAAAGTGGGAAGGAAAATTACGAAACAGGAAGACCCCGTCCTCGCCTCTGCCACTCGGTATTATGTGTACGTGCTCTTATCTACCGTGGGTAACTGTACGCATCTTAGCACCCTGCAGAATAGTCCATGAGGTTGGCATAGGTCATACCGAGGCAGTCTCACCCCTTGTAGAGATGCGGGGTATGGGAAAGTCTAGCCGTTCCGGGCTGGTGTGCAGATAGGCTTCTGGAATCAGCTACTGCACTGGCCAGGCGAGTAACCCGACGCCATGCTGTGTCCCCATAATTCTCCACATCATTGATCCAACAATGAACATGGAAAGATAACAGGGCCATGTTTTTCCTATCTTTGCCATTCAAAAAAGATCGCCAACTGTTTGGGGAACCAACTACGAAGTACCAGCAGCGTTCAATGTTCAGTATACATCGCGAGCACAGGTATAGAATTTCCATATCCTTAGCGGCGTAATGTAGGAAGCCGGCTGAGCCGTTGGAGAAGGATGACATGAAGCCCTGGGCCTGGCAGAACAGGGATTAGAGGATTCCTTTCCTCCTCTCGATAATTCCTCTCCCCCCAAACAGAAGGGGAAAAATGTCTACATAGCTTGGCATTCTTCCACTAGCGTAACATTCCTGCAGCTGAGCGAAAATGCGCTAGTCGTTCAACTTGCTGAATTAAATGGACGACCTGGAACAACGGGCGCCTGACGAGCTTCAAGGTAGCCTGGCGGAATCTACTTCAAAGCCAGGCCATTGGGACAATGCGGAGCGGACAGCTAGTTATTCTTCCCGGGCATACATATCGATCGAGCAACCCAAGGACAATTGACGGCCTCTTGGCTTGGACAATTTCAATCAGTGAAAATTTGTTGATAATTTGTTAACCTCTCCTTTCCACGGAGCCGGCTGTAGGTCGCATTTTTTGCTGGCACTGGACCGGTTTCACCGAAGTACATAGCTGGCTGCAGATATGGAATCAAGCAGCCTGTGACCCCCTCTATAATTCAGGCTATATCAGGCCTTGCCGGCTACTAAACTTAAGGCTACTTCAGGTGGCAAATAGAACCGTAGGGGATAGCCAGAAAAATGCGTATAGAAGATGTAGAGTTAGCCAGGCTTCGTATCTGTCAAAGTGACCATTATCAGGGATAGTAGAATCGATGTGAAAGTTCCCTATCCGATATCTAAAGGGCGAGAGAATAGTGGAAGAGCAGTTCGGTCCTTTGAAATTTCGAATACGTAACTGAAATAACTGAGTCATCCAGTGATGCCTTCTCGACGCGGACAAGCACCCTCTGGCCTCCCTCCTGGGTCCGAGCGGTGCGAGGTACGTAGATATCGGACTTTCCGAACTTTCAAAGAAGTTGTGGCGAATCATGACCGGTGAGTTTCTATCGGAAATAAGCCCCATAGATAATATGCCGAATACGGCGTTATTCAGCAAGTATAGCGCCATGTTCATGACAGGCGACAGACCACAGAGCCAGGTGCTGCCAATTCTAGCCATGTCCGAGCTCCGACACTCCAATACCCTACTTCGACCTGTGTCAAGACGGGATAGTGATCCAGCGCCAGTTCCAGGCATTCCTTTGACCCAGACCCAGAGCAGCCTGGTTGGCGGCTGGCGGCAGCACCTAGGCTGGTCTTTTTGCCAGCTTATCACCTGCAAAGGCTAGTTGACTATGATCCTTGGCTTTGGAAACCCTAAGGCTCGGCGTACTCTTATCGCCTAGGAAGCCTTGGGTTTGGGCTGATATGCGCTCACTTGCAGCATCTACGCCTCCAATTGCTGTTTCCTCAAGTCGGCTTTGGAGGCAAGTTTGGATGTCCGATTCTAGAGAAGCATTTGTTAACAATTGATTATCAATTGATTATCCTTATAGTTTGCAGTAATGTAACAGCTCAGACTGGTTGACACCGTCAATCATCCACGTGTGCTGTTCTTTGGAGGCAGCCCTGGAAAACATGCAATTCTGAAAGACCTCCCGCCACGTTACCCGGAATTCCTCGCCACTCCAGGGTATCCCATTCTCGTAAAGCTCGATAAGACGCTCTCAGACCATTTCTCCGAGGAGCGAAATCTGATAGGCAAGAGAGACCAGGGAGCGTACTACAGTCGCCTGGTTTGGGGATCCTTCTTTAAACGAGAAGTAGCCGAGCTGGTGGCCTTTGCAGGCGAAGACGGTCGGCCACGTACCCGGATAGGACGGACTTGCCGGCACCTACTCCGCCAGTAAGCCAGAGGAGCACCGGTGCATCAGATACTCCAGCTGCCCAAGTTTTGAAATCTTCCCTCTCCGTGAACCAGCTGCAGGTTCCCGGCGCCGTTGGGACAGCCTCGATTGTCGGTCATTAAGAGGTCCGTCATCGACACCTAGCCACTTCTTATGCTTACAACACTCGGAGGCGCGCGCTAAATCAATACGTCTTTTGACATGACGGTGTACAAAAAACACATGTAGTCTTGAGTTCCGAGAGTCAAGGTCCACTCACGTTTCCTTTGTTCCTGCTCGTCTCCAATATTCTCGATGGTGTTTCGCGGGATATTGCACAATAGGAGGTGGTTTGGATCGTCTGCATTTGAGAGCGGCACGGAATCTCGTTTGTCAATCCCAACACAGCAGAGTTTCTCTCAACAACGAGTTTTCGGATCGGTCCGAATATGTGCTATTCACGGGTCTCAAAAAAATGTGTCTATGCACAAAACCTTGCTCACCACCCGTAATTGAGCATCTAGCTTCTCTAGATTCATGGAACCAGTTCATCCACGAATGGCTTGCGGATGCGGTGAGCACTAAGGTTCCATCGGAGAGGGTTGGCGAAACTTGAGCCCCTATGAGGCGTACCGAGGAAAAAGATGGTTCGGATGCGCCTCGCCACGTTGGGAGCCTTCTCTGTGACGATCACAAAGAGCCTCTTGGCAACTTGGCCGCCCATGCTATGTCCGAGGAGGATTATGCTTGTGGCGCGCTTCCCAATCGGCCTATCATTGGTAATGTGAACGAAGAGACCTTGAGCGAAGTCACTAAGACATTGGTGGCTAGATTTTGTAGCCAACCAGTTAGACGGGTAGCCAGATGTGCTAATAGCTGCGCGGCCGTAAAACTGATACTCTCGAGCGAGGAATGATTTGACCCAGAACCGGCCCTCGCCACTTCATGTGCGATCGCTCCCACCTCCAAGACCATGGGTGAAAATAATGTCGACAAAGGGCTCCAGAGGGTCGTAGAGAGTGACGAGATTCGGAGGATGCGCCATCTTATTCGTAGGCATCGGAGCGGGTAGACGAGACTTGGTCTGGCGCGAGCTGGTACGTCGGGGGTTCGGCGTTTGAAACACCAAACGGCTAGTCTCGCACCCTTCCCTCGACCACGACCGGTGGTTTCACATTACGGGGATGCAGAGCACCAACTTAACAGATCAGTGGAAGCGGAGAGGAGCTCAGGAGCTAGCAGTGTAAAGAAGGTAAACAGTCAAGCTTTGCCCGGCTGGAAAGTGCATCTCGGGGCCTCTGTGGGGGAAGAGGGGATTACCTCCACCGCACCACTCCAGAGATGCCTATGTAGCAATGCCGTGGATAGAATGATCTATTAGCCTCTTTTGCTGCTCGAATAACTCTCAACCAAGTCATCTACGTTGATACTCCCCTTCCTTTCCGTGGTTCGAAACTGGATGGCTCTGCACAGCTGGTACAGCGTGTTGATCATGGGTACGGCTACGCCGTGAATTTTCGCTGTCCTAACAACCTCCCCGAGGATAACTTCATGTTCGATAAATCGATCTTTCCGCACATCCTGCTGCATGCTCGGCATGGAAAATGAACGAATCGACTCGCCGTGAATCGCAGCCTCCACCTCTTTGTCGGATAATGTGACATTTGCCACCGCCAGAGCAGCCGCTCGGATCTCCTGCATTGCGGGCTTAAGTAGCTCCTCGATGATGCTAGGCGGACCCGAAACCGTCATTAACCTGATCCGCGATGTGTCAAGGTCAACCAAGGCGCATATTGGGTTGTAAACGGCGTTGAAAAGGAGTTTTCGCCATCGGATTGCCTCTACGTTGGCTTCGAAATTGGCTTTGGCCCTCCCAGATGCTGCGTACAAGCTGACAAAGTCCCGCGCCTTTTGATGCTGGATGTCCATATCCATTGCCGGGTTTGGAAAAGCGCTGATCGTCAAGACATCCGGATCTTTGTGAAGGATGTATCCCGGCGTTGGTTCATCCACGCCGCAGAAGCTGATGCCGGAAAGGCAGATGTTCAGGGGGAAAGCTGAGAGAAAGGGCTTCTCGATACCTAACCCGTTTTGGATGAGAACAATTGTCGTGACTCCTGGAGTGATGGATGGTCGGATGATGTCTTCCAGCTTCGGCCCGACGTCTGGGATGTTCTTGGTGCAGCAGATAACCCAGTCGAAGGGAGCAACACCATCACCGAGCGACGCCTTGTCTCGGATCTCTGGTACTGAGCGGAGGATGCCACCTAGGGGACGCCACCCCTCGACCTTCCCGTTGTCGCACGAGTCGATAACGAAGCCATTTTTTAGTACGGCATCGTAATTAGAGCGTAGGATGAATGTGACGCGTGCCTGCTCGCTAGCTTCAAGGTTGAAGCCTGCAATTGTTCCTACCCCGCCCCCTCCAACTAGTAAGATTCGATGTTGTCGAGACATGTCCAGGCTGAAATATCAACTTGATAGAGAGATGGCGTAAGATCCGGTCCTGTTGACGAGAGTTGGACGACCAGCAGTTGATTAACACCACCTAATATATTGGCTAGATTCTATCACCACACTTGATGCAAAAAAAATCGCACGGTCCGTTTAAAGTTGATGGGGATGGTCGGTAATGGGGGGAAACCAAAAGAAGAAAAAGTCCCTCAGGCCACTCTTGGTGGCATATGCTCGGACTGTCCGAGTTCGGCGCCTACTGGCGTACTCCGTCACTGGATCCACGATTTTAGGTAGGCGTACCCCTTACAGTGGGTTGTATGAACGTATTTATTTCATATTATAAGCCGGAAGACTTGGCCTCCATCGCAGGCGGTTTCTTCTTGAATCCCTCCTCAGGAAATACTTCTCTCCACACCGCTTTTGTAATCGTCTAGATGAAGGTCCGTATTATTTCGCAGATCCATGGAGCTCGTCGGTTTTCCTCCCAATACTAGGATGGCCATTTATATCTAATGTATATATCTTGATTGATTTAAAATCACTGAAGAATAGAAAAGATGTCGGGGAAACATTGTGCCATTTCTAATAATCGCCTCCGACTCCTTGCAGTCTCGGGTTCCTCAATCCACCCATAAATCGCCCCACAATCAGTGTTTGCTCTATCGATATTTCCGTCATTGTAGTACAGCTCATAGAGTAGTCTTAGAAGCGAGTTGACAACCGAATGCTCCAAAAGCTGTCACTCAGGAGACCATGCTCCTGCCACAGTATTAACCGTGAAGTCACTGAATTTGACCTCTAAGATATCATTCGAATCCTTCACCTGGCTAGGGTGAGAAACATAGAACCCAACCCACATGTCGGGGTCGTCGGCCTGGACATTGTCAAAACACCATGATACTGTTCGCATGAGATGTTTCTTCAGGGCTGGACCCTCGCCTTCGACTAGGAAGCACACTAGTATAGCCCCGTGTTTCTCGATCAGGAAGGTCGCTTTGCCGGAATCTCCGAAGCCCTCGGGGAGAGGCCAGACGCTCCACTCTGCACGGCCACCGCGCTCGAAAGAAGATGAGTTACAAATCAGGTTTCCGTAAACGGACTCGAGTCCAACCTTGACAAATGACGGGGTTGTGTGTTCATCGCCTGCATTTTTAGCTGATGGATGGGCGAGCCTGGCGTGCGGTCGGACGAAAAGGAGGCCAGCTTGATCCCACAACCTGTGCGATGGCGAGGTCCAGTGAATCGTGACCTGGGCGCTGCGGAAATCTAACGAAGGAAGAGATACTTTGGATACGGGCGATTCGAATTGAAACGGAGCGACAGACCTATCAGAGACAAGAGGCCTCCCAACTATCTCACAGCCACTGACAGCCGCCAGCGTGAATAGGTTCGTGCCGTCATGGTTGACGGCCTGAAGATTTAGATTGGCCATTGTGATGGTGATTATCCCCAATCCCGTCACAAAGTTCAAGACCAATGACTTTATAATAGCTAGTTATCACTGAGGTATTGAAGCGACTGCGGATATTTTTTTCCACCTTTGTTTTTCTTGGATCTGATTAGGTGCGTTGTTGCCGAGGGCCTGGTTCGGCGTCTGCAGCCCGGAGTGCGTCCGGAATTTCCGAGATGAAGAACACAGATCTTCAAAGACTAGAAGTAAGGCGTGCCTGCAGTACATCCACTAATTAATTTGGGCGACTACCCGACGCCGAGTACCTTCGATCATGCACATTGTGCCTCGATTTTCTTCATCCACTAATGATGGCGGACGGAGTTAACATCACTGATGAGCTTGGCCTCCTGGCTAAATCAACGAATAGATGGTGAGCCCCCAACGATGGTTGTCTGAGATATATTAGCTTACTTTCCGGACTTCGCGAGGAAGTATCCTTGCAGACTGGCCATATACCGAACGTTCATGGCATTTAAAATGAAGGAAGGCAGACCGCACAGCGATGTTCACAGTCCTTGGCCTAAAAATGAAAGAGAACTAACGGGAACACCAGGACGGTACAACATCGCACCTTATGAGAGAGTGGCAGGATATCAAACCAATTTACGTGCGCTTTCAGAGCTAGTAGAACAAGTTTATACTGACAACGTAACGCTGCATTTCTGTCGTGAGGATGGCGCTTGCCACGCTAAAAATAATCTGGACCATCGTGCCCAAGTATAGAGACGTCTCATTTTGCCACACGATGTTGGAGGGTGTTGAGAAGACCAATATCGCCACCTCTTTCCTGGATCACAAGTTCTTCTACCTAAATCTTACCGCTCTTACTTCCCTGTAAACGCGCACTCCGGCGCGACAGGTCTCTTATCGCGGAAGCATCAGTGGAGTACGATAGCCCTGATCGGAGATAAGCTCCGCGCGGATCGTAGTGGATCGTGTATCCTGCAGATATTCAGAAGACCTAAAAATATATATGCCTCGGCTTCAGCCTTAGTTAGCCTTTCATGTCCGTAATTGTACGTGGCGAGATAGCAGTACCCAGCTTTTACATCGAATGTCCCCAAGGACCGCTATTATGGAGGTGATATTGTGTACACGAACGCAGTAGCTACCAACCAGGATCCATTCTTGGCCTGGAAAAGAAATGTGGCAGTACTCTCGGTAGCCGCTCTATCGTCTTCTCTTGACGCCACACTAACTCGACGATTATATTTTTCTCCCGTAGACAGAAGATATTAGAGGCTGCAAAGTCCGGGGCGCTGACCTATAAATGGGGTTGTAACTGGTCCCGGCGCATGAACCTAATGCTAATGAAGAGAAAGCGACTAGTGGGAGCCCCAGGTGGGCGTGTGCGGGGAAGCAAACGAGGGTCGACGCGCAGACACCGAGAAATTGGAGCTATCATGAGTTACTGACAAGGATCGGAAGATCCGATATCTCCTATTCCACACACCACATCAAGACTGAGGCCAGCGCACAGTGTCGTCCTCATTCCTATTCCGTCAGATAAGACTCGCTTCCAGGCGTCTGGGTGGGCTTAAATGCGGGGTGCAGGCCTAAGAACAACATCGGACTCTAGATTTCACCAATCAATCAGCGGAGAGTGAGTTGTCGACCTCGACGGGCATGGGTCTCCGTTCTATCGATGGCATACCCTATTAGTGGGTCGGAATCCTATGATGAGAGTGTCTGTCGAAAGATAACAAGAGCTTGCCCAGCACCCAAGAAAGAATTAAACCAGGCGCAGCCCTCTCTCATGAAATTGATGCTCCTACTCTCTTGAGCAGCCTTTCTCTGTCCATTGAATAATCTACTCGTCACCTGCTTCAAATAAAACTGAGACAATGTCGTCATCGTTACATCTGCCCCCAGGCACTCATTTGCTGGAAGACGTGCTCCAGTCCCGTCTGGTGCTTGCACCCCAGCCAAATGAAGATCCCAACCAGCTTTTTGTATGTTTCAAATGTGCTCACTATGTGGTTTTTGGGGTATCCCGATGCTGACTTCTTCTTGCCAGAACTGGCCCACATGGCGCAAGACGCTGCAGATGATCTTGCTGAGTTTGTATGGGCTTATGGTGTTTGCCATGTAAGTCTTCCAACCCAGAGTCTTCTCCTCTCTCAGAGGGGGGCGTCTCTAAGTACGCGACGATAAACCGATATTTACGAACGAAAATAGTCTCTGCGCAAGTCAGCCCTTATGGGTAATTTTCAATACCGAGCTTGGAATCAGCTACGCGACTCTGAATGACGGCTACGCTGGTAACACGGCGACCTTGGCCGTTGGGTGCATGTTGCTTGTTCCCTTAGCTATGCGATACGGCAGACGGCCAATGTATCTTCTGACTTGCCTTTCCTTAATTGGTGTTGCCGTTTGGCAAGCAACCTTCACCACCGGGACGGAGTACCTCATTCTCAGCACTCTCTGTGGCATTCCTGGTGCGCTCAACGAAGCTCTGTTTCAAGTGTCGGTATGAACCCCCACCCCCCTTTTCCTTATCGAACTAAATCTATCCAAGCAAGTCGTTGTTTTATTTCCTAACAACAGGAAAACAAAAGTAGATATCCGAACTTTTCTTCGTACACCAACGAGGCACTATGAACGGGATCTTCATTGTCGCTATAGCCATGGGTGTCAATCTCAGCCCTGTAGCCGCTGGATATATTGCCGACGCTCACAGTTGGAGGTGGGTCTTCTGGTGGTGTACGATCATCAGCAGCATCCTCTTCGTTGCTATGGTAGTAGGCTTTGAGGAGACCAAGTACACCGCCCCGCCGCTGGTTGGCCAAGCACTTCGGGATGGGGCTAGCGATCGAGACGTACCCGTTAGCCGCGTGGCGAGTACTACAAAGGATAACAAGGACGACAAAGACGTTATCGACAGCGCGAAAAGTCAAGCGTCCTCCGGCCCGGTCGATCGCCGCGCGGAGAGGCTCGTCCCGATCTCCACTGAGATCCCGATAAACTCCTACTGGAAACGGCACGCAATTTGGACGACGGATAAGGAGCTTGACCTCGGAGAGAAGCGGCGAGGCGTCTGGAGGCACATCTACTATCCCCTTGCTGTTCTCGTTCAGTTTCCCGCCATCATGTTAACAGCCATTGTTTACGGGTTTAATATGGCCGCGCCTTCGATTATTTCCATCACGTCGACAACGTTGTACCCGTACCCACCCTACAATTTTAGCACCATCGGCGTCGGCAACATGAACGTAGCCCCCATGATCGGAATCCTACTGGGGACGCTGTATGGAGGGCCTTTTGTCGATTGGTCTATCGTGAATATTGCCGGGCGCAGGCGGGGAATTTATGAGCCCGAAACCCGACTTTGGCTATCCATTCCCTCCTCTCTCATCTCGACGGCGGGGATCCTCATGTTTGGTCTTACTATCGCCAAGGGCATGCCCTGGCCGATCAACGCTGTTGGATCTGCTCTCGTAACATTTGGCACGGCTGGGACAGGAAACATTGTCCTCACCTATACCCAGGATTGCTATCAACATGTGAGTGCTTTTTTTCAGTTCTCTGCTCGATAAGCTTGTGGCGATCAGCAATTGCTAACCCGGCCATCTTTCGCATCTTCAGATCCTTGGTGACGCATTCACTGGTATCATCTTCGTCCGCAACATCATAACCACTATCCTCGTATTCGCCATCGCGCCCTGGATGGAGAACATGGGCGTATACAACATGTTCGTCCTCTTAGCCTGTATCAGTGTAGCAATTGGCTCTCTTTGCATCCCATTCTTCTTCTGGGGCCGTACATGGAGGGCTCGGCTCGCGTCCAAGTACGAATTCTATGCCGCTCAGCAATTTTAGGTTGCTAGGAGCGTCGGGTTTCCCATCGTTGGTCGCGTGTCCGTTCGCCGTTTCTTTTTAGGTCGTTCGAGTGCTTCACTTGGGATACCCCCTCCTCTTCTCTTCATTCTTTATCATTATGCTTGAATGGCTTGTTTAGTAGGACTTCAGTAGTCTTATAAACACGCAATTTTATTCTTCCAACCCACTATACATGTAGTGCTAATCTCGCGTAGTCGCATATCCTTCAAGTTTCGATGTATAAACAAGGACTACTATGTTGCGAATTATAACCAGTGCTCTTCGTTAATTTTCGAATACATGGATAAGGGGTCCAGGTACAGAGGTAAAATGCGTTTCATTCATATATAGGCATGCGAGTCGCGTGCCGAAGGCCCTTAGTATATGCTTCCAGCGGGTACAACATGAACGTTGTTCCATTTCTCGTCTTCACCCCATTTCATACCCACTAACCATTCCAATTGAAGTGCTAGTAAATAGAATACATGTACACTCAAGGGGGTCATGGCGCATATATGTCCTCTCTTCCCGTTGTGTTCAAGAAGAACAGTTTACCACCCTTCGTCACACCTTAAAACACCTTCCCAAGCCCAATGTGTTCCCCGATATCCTTTGCATCCTTGGTCCAGAGGCCTGGTGAACCCTTGGGATATTGGCTTCGGAATCCCAACAGATGCTGGAGGCGGACGGGCATCTTCTTGACCAGCTCGAGATTCACTGTCAGTGCATACGCTTCCTCCTGGGCGAAACAATTTGCCACGAAGACGGTGGACACCACGCGGCGGTAGAAATCCGTAGTGTAGTTGCGACCACCGCCGTGAACGATCCGCCCGCCGATAATGAGCATGTCTCCGGCTTTGAGAGGGCAGGTCTGCGTGAGCTCCTCGCTCCCGAGGTTTTGGTCGTCGGCCGAGTACGCCCACTTGTGGCTGCCGGGTATGGCACGGGTGGCGCCGTTTTCCTCCGTGGTGTCCGTAGTAGCGATGAGGAAGTTGAGCATGGTTTCCGGGGTCGAAGGTGGCAACGCGTAGTTAGGCCACCAATTTCCGAAATCACGGTGCAGGACTTGCTCGGGATTACCGGGTCCGATCTCCATCATCTGCGACGCGCTCAGCCAATATCCGCCCGTATGCTTCTTGAGGATCTCGTCGGCGATGGCGTACAGGACGTCGTCGGTGATGATCTCCTCCCTCCAGGTCTTGCTAAGAGTGATAAGATCGGTCAGGCGCTTGGTGGAAACACCTAGAAAGGCCCTTGCCTCATCGGGAACACCGTCCAACAGGCCCGCCGGAGTTAGATTACGCAGGGGTTCGTCGAGTTCGGTGTTGAACCGTGCGACCTGATCGCCAGTTAGGAAGCCCTCGACGATGATACCTCCATCTTGAGCAAAGATGGAGGCGATTTGGGCGGCATCGGTGTTCTTCGGGACTCGTTGCAAAGGCGCCGTGGGCTTCAGTACCTTGGGAACGGTGGGGACCGCTGTCTGGGTGAGAGTCGTGGTTCCCATCATGGTTGAAAAAATGGCAGTAGAGTAATATTCCCGTGCTTTTGTTTTCTACACAAGTGGGCTAAAAGATGCAGGATGAGGAAATATTGTAAGGATCTCCGACTATACTTGAATTTCTCTTCGATCCTATTAGTAAGTAAGCTGTCGCCCGTTCTCGATCCGTTCCGGAGGAGAGATAGACTCAG